>JACCGJ010014419.1:0-116581 GCA_013407085.1 Atriophallophorus winterbourni
ACTCAGAAAATTTTATGGTAGAAAAAGCATTAAGCTTAACAATAACCATAGGATGACAAGGTATATGGAACATATAAAAATATATAAAAAATATAAAATATCTCAAAAATCAATAGGGACATTCGCATACCGCATGGTTCGTCATAAAATCATCGAGTTTGGAAGCGAAAACCTCAACAGATTCTGATCGTGTGATTTCTTCAGGCAAATAGTTCCAAGTGAAACAAATTCTTACGGAGAAGAAATTACGACGTATATCCAATCGAGAATGCGGAATGCTCAAAGCCTTTGAATGTGTTCGTGTTCTAGTAAGGTCATTGGGCTTTAGCAAGTGTTTAAGGGGATGGTTTACAGAATGCAGGATTTTGAAGGTCAACAAAAGGTCACGGCGTATCCGTCGTTGGGTAAAATCTTGTAGGTTTAGTTTTAACATTCGCTCTGTGAAAGGCAAATTTCTGTACCGGGAGACCAACTTTGTAGCACGATGATAAATCCTGTCGAGTAGTTCGATATCCTTCCTCAGCCATTGTGCCCAGGCTTGGATGGAATATTCCATAACAGGACGTATATACGTGTTAATTACCCGGGGTAGGGTTTCGGGCGTAAAAATCCGGAATATTCTTTTGAGAAGACTCAAGATACGGCAAGCTTTATTGTACACCATCAGGCAATGCTGTCCAGGCTTCAGGTTAAACGAAACCCAGATACCCAGATCTTTTTCTGCTGTGGTCCAGACGAGATCTTGCGTGCCAAGCTGATACGTGTGGTGCAGAGATTTCCCAAGCTGCAGCATTTTACATTTCGCAGGGTTAAATGGCAACTCATTTAACTGGGACCAACGAAATAAGATGCTTAGATCCCGTTGTAATGCCATACAGTCATTAACAGACCTGACACGTTTCCATATTTTAATATCATCGGCAATAGTATCAAGTTGCATCCAATATCCTCTACTATATCGTTCATATACACCAAGAATAGAAGAGGTCCAAGCACCGAGCCTTGCGGAACTCCACTCGTGACGTCTATTTTGCTAGATAAGGTGCTGCCAACGCGAACTTGGACGTGTCTATCAGTAAGATAGTCCCTTATCCAATTCAGCAATATTCCCGTTATTCCATAGGATTCGAGCTTTTTAATTAAGATGTCATGGTTGACTCTATCGAAAGCTTTGGAAATATCGAGGTAGCAAGCATGTACAGCCTCACCTTCGTCTAGTGCCTTGGTCCAATCCTCGAACGTTGTAAGAAGGTTAGATAAACAGCAACGACCTCTTCGAAAACCGTGTTGTGCTGCGGTCAAAATATTTTGGTTTTCAAAATGTTCTCTTATGCGCGCAGCCACAATGCGTTCCATTAATTTGGAGATCACCGGAAGTAACGTTACCGGTCTATAGTTTGCTGTGTCTGAACGGCTACCGCCTTTATAAATAGGAGTTATCATCCATGCTTTCCATTGCGGTGGTATTTTTCCTTCATTTAAGCTGAGATTGAATATGCGAGTGAGAGGAGCAGTCAAAGCAACGCGACACATGCGAAGTACGGCGGGGTTAATTTTGTCTGCGCCAGGGGACTTCTTTTCGTTTAGTCGACAAAGTTCCCGCCCAACCATGTATTCGTTGATAGTCATTTCACTTAATAATTCGAAATGTGGTGAACTTGATGAAAGTTGATATGGTATACAACGCTTGGAATTGAAGACAAATGAATAAAACGTTGCCAAAGCGTCGGCGGTATCTTGGGCAGTGTGGGTCAATCCATGAGGTGTTAGTACAGAGAATACACCTGGTTTGATCTTTGATCGTTCATTTACTATATTGTAGAGAAGCTTAGGATTCTTTTCCATTCTCTTAAGCAAGTTCCATTGGAATTGCATGCGATCTTCTCTTACAAGAGTAGTGACGTGATTCCGTATCTTACAGAATTGCTTCCAAGTTTCTTCCGTACCAAACTTCTTATGAGTTACCCAAGACTCTCGCTTAACAGCTAACCATTTCTTCGTTCTACTTCGAATAACAAACTGGTTGTTGTAGCTGCATTTGTGTGGTACAAAAATCGAGTTTTCGTAAATCTTCGAGATTGAGATAATTTGGAAACGAATTGTAATATGAGCCAGGATCCATTGAATCAAACTCATGAGTGTATGCATCCCGGAGACTGATATTAAAAGATTCAAATTGTATTTTCCTTATGACTTTCGTCTGTTCACACAATCGTTCCGCACTACATACATAATCAAACAAAAGCACAACATGATCACTCTTCCCCAGTGGTGCCAGGTATTGTATACACTCTACTGCGGTTGCCTCAGGCGTTAAGACAAGGTCAAGGGTTGAAGGTTGGTCAAGACCCCGCCAGCGAGTTGGCTGGTTAACGTGATTGTGTAGTGAAGCAAATTCTATAACCTCCTTGAATTTATGTTCAAACGAATGCAGGGAGTGCTCACCTCTCGAAAATAGATGCGGGAGATTAAAATCGCCAATGATTAGCAATTGCATAGTCTGGCATCTTGTGATGTGTTGCAATGATTCGATGAGCTTATCATTGTATGAGCTTTCGGATGATGGCGAGCGGTAAATGATGCCGATCGTACATTCATCTTCATTGACTAGTTTTACTGAACACCACATCGTATCAGGAAGGCTGAGGTCAGGATGATCGATGACGTTACACTGCGCTAAACGTTCGTGATAGTAGACTGCAACTCCACCACCGGATCCTCGATCACGATCGCGACGAAGTAGTGACATTTTCGGAATCAAAAGCTCAGCATCAGTCATGCAGGGCTGGAACCAAGTCTCTGTAACTGCAACCAAATCGGGTGTAAGTCTATCACAAAGCTCACATAGTTCAGCTAATTTGTTAATTAAACACTGAGCATTTGTATATATGCACCTGATCGTATTTGTCTTACACAATGTCGAATTGTGTACTGTAGCTATTGGTCCGACTCGCGATGAGCCGGACCCTTTTCGTTTTTTGGGGTAACATTTGAACTGTCAATAACAAGATTGCAATCAGGCTGTGGTTGCGATGGTTCTCTGGGTTTCAGTGAGGAAACACGCTTGGGCACACTTAGTCTCACGTCTGGTGGAAGTTTTGAGCGGTTAGATTTCCAGTCGGTGTTCATAGCGATAGCCATTTCAGTCGTTAGAAAAGTGATTTTCAGAGGACTGGGCCCATTGCCTTTGTAGTTGGAGGATCTGGGTATTCTAAAAGTATCTAGGACAATGGAATCACGAGATCCAATAGCATCGGCAATGTATAACCATTGCTTCAAATCATGTTGCTTTGATTCCGATGCTGATACTACATCAACATTTGCGGGGACACCGAGGAATATTAAACTACGTGAAGTAGAGTGGTCTCGACGAGTGGATTGACCTTTCCTTTCCCACCAAGGTATGTCGGCTTGTAATCGGCAGGTCAAACCGGGACAAGCACCGAGTAGATACGCATTGAGTATGACTTCTTCCATTTCAGATTTATTTCGCAATGTCACCCTTAATAGGCGCGGCCGGTCTACGTGAGGGGAGTCTTTATGCCGGGTTAAGCGCGTCATTGATGTAGGTACTAAAGATTTCAAGCCCATGTGTGTACAGAGCTTAGTCCATTCATTGAGCTCATGTGCTTTTCTTGCTGAGAAAAGTGAATCTGTCGATTCCGGGATATTTGTGCAGATTACACTGAGAGCGATATCTGTCTTGGTAGAATGAGCGGTAACATTGCTTTTTTTGGGAGGCTCGGATCTAGCAACTAGACGACGGGGAGTCCTGGACAAAGTGTTCACAATTTTACCAGATGAGGACCTAGGTAAAAAGGGTTCAGTAGGTCCATCTTTATTACTTTCGGATGAGCTATCAACACATTCAGTTAAGGGAGCAGTTATTGGAGTAATTTCCTTTTCCTTTGTGTCTTGAGCAAAATTTATTTCGGGTCGAATTGCGTTGGCAATTGTATCTACCAAAAGCGGTTTAAATGTTTCCTCAAGTTTTCGAAAGCAACTTTCCAAAATCTCTATCCGAGATTCCAGCTTTGCCTCGTGGGGAGGAATTGTAGTCGTATCAATTGGCTGTTTACTTCGACATGCACAACATACGTAGCAAACACCGGGTAAATCAACGTTGTTAATAAAACATATCACTTCTTTCGTTAGGGCTTTATCACATTTCGTATGTATTTTACTCAAACAGCCAAAACATTTAACAACGATGGATTTGGCGCTTACCCCTTTGTTACAAATTTGACACACATCACGTGCTGCCTTCTTTATCTGGGTCATCGAGGTCATCCTTCGCGTCATTGTTACAATCCAACGAGTGATGAGTCAGTGCACTTAGCGGTGCAGTTGTTTATCGATCGGTAGGTACTGGTGGAGTGAATGCGTTGGATCGGAGTGATGCGATCCAAGCGGTAAAATACGAACGAGTTGGATAAAAGTGGTGCGGTTGAACGAGTTTCGATCTGATAGTGTTGAAAAAACTATCAGTCAATTCGAAATGATGTGATCCTCTCAATAGTATTCGAACAGGAACAATATTCTGAATCGCCAAGGATATTGCACGCGTCGGTAAAGTTGGGTTAAAACTTGAAATTTGAATTTTCAAGAATTCACCTTGCTCGAAGTTGAAATGGGTATATTCCGAAAGAACAAACTGAGACGAGTTCAATGATATATGAATCGTCCAGTTCAGGCAAAAATGTGAGGAAATAAATCCAAAAGTATGAGAGCACAAATATATGCGTCCGCACAGCAGGTCAACAATACTCTTCCGTCCTCGGTATTTATTAAAACATTAGAGCTATTGCTGCAGTTGGCATGCTCATGTCTTTAAAATCATGAACTCATCTCGGCGTAGACTAAAGTGAAATCAAAATGCACGAGAGAATGAAAAATATCGATGAAGAAATATGTTTTCGATGAAGACTACATCAGCAGCCTGTTTGTGACACACTCGACACTGTTTGATTAGCGCTTACTATCTATAAGTCAGTAGTGTAAATTACTAATTATTACGACTCACGTAATTCAAATAAGTTTTGCTGACCACTTCCGGTTGATGCCCAAAAGGAATCTGCATCTCTATCACACGATTATCTTATAGAACATAACGTTTCTTCAACGTTAAAGTCTGATTTCAAATGTGCAACATTTATATCTGTATATATTGCATCGACGGTGGGTAAATTTGTCTTGTTTGCAGCAATTAGTTGATTTGGTTTTGACTATATCCATCCGAAGACACTTTTGGCTCTTGATTGTTTTATGTGCTTTTCATTCAGCACGTTTGAAAAAACCTCATCATGGGCAAAAACAACATGTCTACAGTGTTCCTTATCTTCGATTTGCACGGTCAATTCACTAGCTGTCCGCATGAACTACGCTCGGCATCCGAGAGCTCCAATATGACGTGCCTCGAAACTGAGCAGACACAACAAAGTTTTTCCCCGCTCGCGTGGCCAATCATCTCTTCTATACACGTCGTTGTACTAAAATTACGACCAGGCCAGCTGTTGACTTCCTGATTTAACCCACAATAAAGAATACGTCAATTTTCCATTCTATACAAATGACCCTCAGAGCGTGAATGCACTTTCTTTTGTATGGTAAATATGCGCTTTAAACCAACTTTAGAAAGCATATCTCCATTTGCTAAAATTTCCATCCACGATGTTTTCAAGATTCGACGAATTCTCCTCAAAGGGAAATTATTCATCTTCCGTTCGGTGGTTCAGCTTTCGCTTCCATACAGTAAACTATTTAGTTCGCCCGCTATGTGCAACCATTTATTGTCTTTACGGTCAGCTTAGAGAATATAGCAGCTGCTCGCCAACCAGTTTATCTATCAGCGATTAGCGACTTGTTATGCTCAATCGTTGATCCAAGATTCGTACTGTTTAAATCTCACAGATCTTAACGGTTAAATCGGGAGTCGATACAGTTCAGTAGTCATAAACGTTGAGCATTTTATGCTTATTATTAACACACAGGCATTGCATGCCGACTAAATGCAGTTTATTAGCGACAGCAGCTGTTCTTGGTACAAAGCAATGGTGTCTGCATCATCGACAAAGCGTAGGTCACTGCTCACCATATCCCGTACCTTGGTTACGGGTTTCAAACGGTTCAGGTTGGAATGCTTGCCATCATAATGCGTGTGTAGTTAAATACCTTCTGTTCTGGTCATAAATACCTGATTCAACAGCAGAACAAAAAACTTCTAATTACGGATTTTGGTTTGAAACCTAGGTGAATTTCAAAGCTTATCGAATTCAACCGCTAAAGTGAACTGGGTCCTCCATGCCAGAATGGAAAGTCATGATGAGTAAGAGTTAATGGTGCTTTCTCACGATCCTTTACAGTAACGAGTGGGGTGCCGCAGAGATCATTGCTTGAACCAATTCTTTTCCTTATCTATGTAAACGACTTACTTAAACTTGTTCGATGCAAATCCTTTTTATTTGCGGATGACATCAAGCTGTAGACACAAGTACGCACAACTGAGGATTGCGGACAGCTTCAGCTGGACCTCGATGCCTTACAGGACTGGTCAGTTAGAAATGAACTCTTTCAATGCTAGAAAATGCAAGGTATTGTCTGTTGGAAGACATTTCGAGTTATCTAACAACTATGGTTCCCATATTCTTGAAAGCACTGACAAGGATAAGGGCTTGAATATGTGTGTGTGGGCAGCACTTTGAAACCGTCACATCACGCCAGAGTTGTCCATGAAGACGTCAAGAATACTGCTTCTATTAAAACGCGTGTTTATCGAATAGTTAATATGTACTTGAGGCCAACCATTGAATATGCGGTCCAGGCTTGGTCACCCTGGCTACAGAAGGACATCAGCCTCTTGCAGAGAATATATCATCGGACCACGAAGCTCGTACGTGGGTTAAAGCACAAACTATTCGAATATCGTATTACAAGTTTCAATCTCTTTGACTCTCACTACCGCCGTATTAGAAGTGATTTGATTCTCATGTTCAATATGTTGCATACCCCCAACCATCCCCTGAATACACTATTCACACGACTACCACCCCGAACCAGCTGGATCATGACTACGCAGTACTTATTCCCGACTCCCGACTGAACTGTCGAAGGTATTTTTATTCTGTACGTGTATGTTTGATACGGAACTCATTACCCTCTAATATTTCACATTCACCCAAATTGGATATATTCAAATCGAACTTGGACAAATTCATGTCGACCGATCCAAACATTGAACCAATATATTCTACACCATTACAGCTTTGAACCTTGAACCTATGCATCGAAGTAAACTATACACCTTGACCCTATGGATTTGCATGTGCAATCCAACCGATTGCAAGCAGTTTCTGCATTATGAATTTTTACCTGATTCCTGAACTGCTCAGTAAGCAAACAAATCCTGTTTTTACTACCTATGTTATTAGTAATTCCCATATTGTTCTGTGGTTTATGTAAAGCTATATGCTTTTTTGATCATTAAATTGAATTGAATTGAAAACTGCGTAAAAATGCATACGCTGTTTCCGACGCTTTTCTTGAAGTTTTCCAAGGGAGAATATCAAGTCTACGCTTGATTTACCCTTGTAGAAGCCATAATGAGATTCAAAGTAATCCCTAACAATGACTTAGTGTAGCAGCATCTGCAAAACTTCAGTGAACAAGTTACCTACAACATTCAATGTTCGGTAAACGCTCAAAAGTTTCAAGTGCATACCATAAATCCATGCTCTTCTAAGATGTTTTAATTTTTCATATGTTGACATTCGTTAGAAATTCAAAAATGCTTACCGTTTCTCTTCCGAGACATTACAGATGTTATGGGTTTGAACCAGTCGTGCGTTCGAGCTTTCCATAGAACATACGTGTTATATTCATTTTAAAGTGTTTCAAAGTTTTCATAGGCTCAACTGGAGTTATTTGGCTGAGATCAATTGTGAAAGCGTGCTCTATAAAGCTTCAGTTTTGCACAAAAAGGGAATGGTGAGTGTCGCAGTGCGCGTTCTGTTATGATCATGTAAGGAGTACGCTTTTTATTGTAGAGCGCCTAACGAGAATAAGATCAAGCTAGTGCTAATGTTTCGAACAAGGATATTTCCATGAAACTTTATGATCTGACCACGTTTTAAATTCGTTAGTGATACAAATACTGGATTTTGTGCATAGATCTGAAAGATTCTGTCGATTTTCATTATTTCTACATACTCTGAACTTTTCTAAACAATATGACCATATTGATATGCACTAATTCTGGTATTGAAATCGTCAAATACCGCCAAACAGAAATCAGCAGCACATTTTTAAAACCAGTTATGAGACAATGATAAAGCTTTCTTTCAGCAGGCGTTACAAAAGCGTCAGCTCATAAACGTTGACCAACGTAATGGCGCCAGTTGATGCTTTTCGGGAGACGATCATCTTTAATTCAACTTCAATTTCATTTCTTCCATATCATGTGCTTAGTTGACAACATAATTTTGAATGTGTCATATTTGACAAAAATTAGATATCCTGAAGGTCCATGACCGATAAGTGCAAAAGCACGAAACCGGTCGTGCTGGACGTAATTCACGTGCAAGCAAATATGGATATTCTATGCAAGTCCATGGGTTCATCGCCATCCAGTTGTTTGTGTGTGCATGTGATTGGACAAGTTCGCCTCGTTATCCCAATCTAACAGAAGCTTCAGTTAAAATTTGTTTACCATTTCTCAACTGTTTCACAACATGCGGATGCTGGTTACACTGTCCCAGCTGGATGAGTGGAAACAACAAGAAACTGATTGGCAGATGGATGGAAAATCATAAAAATATGAACATTCCAACACTGCCTGACTTCTACTCGTGTCGCTTACATATCAGTCGTTTAGAACTTTTCGCAAAATTTTCCAGAAACTCACAATGTAACAAGGCATGTTGTTCTGCGTCGAAATAAATTAAGTTGATTAAATAAACTATGCTTTATGTGTTGTGAGTCCTTCAGTCCCGATTTTCGGCAGAATTTTTGCGTTTTGCAATGAAATAGTTATTTTCTTCACCAATCATAAACCGTGAATGTGGCAAAATAAAACATTTCGTGTTGTTTAGAGCAAAGTTCAGTTGTTTCCTTGACACTGAATTAACCTAGTTTTGGCCTATGATTTGTTACATAAATCTTGGAATACTGGTCATGCTGCTGAAAAAGAACACTTAAAATCTGGCATATTGAAAAGTGTCCCAAATCCATGTTCATTTTTTGAATGGAACCTTAAAATGTTGAGGTGATGGGGATGTATCGCTTGAATATAGTTCATTTTGACAGGTTTAGCATATGGGCAAGTTGAGACTATGAAACAAAAATGTCTTCAATCTAATGCATTTCGAAAGATTCCATCACCATCACTGGTTGTCTTTAGTTGATTCAAACTGTATGCTAAAAATGAAAATTGACTTCACATCAACCGCTAGAATGAAACCGGGCGAAAATAATTATAAAACATTTATCAATGTTCAAGGAAATATTGCGTAAATCAAGGTAATCCTTTGAAGGTATATCAGGTGAATTTCGGTCACATCGAGCGCGCCTATCTTCAGGGTGCTCAACTCGAAACTTAAATATTGCTGTTCAAAGGGCTAGTTGCACAATCCACTAACTATTTTGGTTGCATCGTAGTAAGTCATCTCAGAGAACGCGATTTCCTATTCTAATCATGGTGCCCAAGCTTGTGCTCGAAAGCTCAAGTGTATGAATGTAATTATTAGCTTTCTTAGCTAGTGACGTTACCACGCGCTCTTCTAGATGACTATAGTCTGCTTTTCAGAACATCAACAGAGTTGGTAAAGTAAACCATAATCAAATGTAGCAATGGAAATCGTTCTTAACGGAGGCCTCGAAATTTACGAATAAACGGGTCTGTACAAATTATATCCGTTGAATTAAACTGATTGCCATGACTATGGATATCATTCAATGCTTCATCCAACTCTCGTGCATACACCTGAGAACACTTCCTCGGTTGCTAGTGGGAACCAAAAAATGGGGTTGTGGCCAAACTCTGCCTCTTCCTAAGTAAACCATTTACAGCCGAATTGAGGGTTGTGAAGATCGCTTCATTTTTTCGTCGTCCGGTGTATGTACCTTCAACGAAGTGGCTGAATTGGCAGATACATCAAACTTGATTCACAAGGTTGAAATATTTTATCTGTCATTTTACTACTATTTCGCTGGTATACGTTATTTAGCACAACACGTTTGGTCCATTTAACAACTAGACTAAAATAAACTTTTGTCACAGCAATTAAGCCGGTTACGACACAAAATCAAGCATCAGTCCTCTCCGTGCCGGGTGGCACATGAGGCGAAGACTACTTCACGCCAGTGGTTCCGGTCTTTCGCTGCTTCCGTTGCCGTCTGCACCGTGAATCCTTGTGCATGTAGTTCGCGTTCCAACGTTTTGCGCCAAGTTTCCGTGGGCCGTCCCCTTTTTCGTTTACCTTGCGGATGCCAGTGCATGGCTACCTTCGTATGCGAACTGATATCCATCCTGCAGACATGACCGAACCACGGATCTGTTGTCATCGTTTCCGTAGCAATGTAGGTTTTACGGGATAGGGTTGCTAGCCCTAAGCCCAACCCTCCTCCTTTCTCAGACGGGCTTGGGACCGTCCTTGGCGATTTCGACACAAAATCAAGCATAATAGCAGAAATAACTCAAATTATTTTTTTCTTTTTTGATGTTTCATATCAAACTATCTTGTTTCGATTAGTTCGCGTATGCATTTCAGGTCTTGACTGAAGATACATACATGCAATACGTTTGTTTATTTGTTTTCGTCAAAGTCGTACAACCCTGTTAACCAATTGGTTGCGTCTTGAAGAATACTCTCGAGAAGCGCAATTTTTATCCCAACCATTGTACTCAAATTTGCGCTGTATAAAACATGGATGGCGTTATAAATGAATTGAGTATCTCGATAAATGGGACAAGCATTAAATGAACGAACGCTTATAAACATTGATGCAAAGTAAATTGTTCTCAACACCAAAACTTTTCTCCGATAAAGTCTGCTTAGGGGTTAGACTGTCAAATAGTTAGGAGAACAGACAAGGTTCTCAAACCGAAACATTTGCACATAGGGAGACTGAAGTTCAACTTATTCACAATCGACCACCGATGCAGCTTACTTAGCTATCTTGCATATACCCAGGGAATTTGAGCAAATCACGAATTTCGGATAACTCGCCTCAGGTCAACTCGCCCACAGACGGGTGTTTCGAGGGATCGATGGAGCTGGCTTATCCAACTGTAGGACCGCCTACGCCAATTGTTAAAGGGATACCGCTGGCAAAATTATCGCCTTGTTATAACGTCTGAATTCTGACAATTTTCTTTAAAATAGATGTCACACTCGCCGCGATTCTACTGCTGGTTCCTCACTCATCTTCGGTCAATAGATGAACGTCAAAATTGTCGCTTTTTGTATGAGAATCACGAACAACCTCGGAGACCGGAAGAGATTGAGATCGTGCTATTGAAGAATATAGTCCTAGAATCTTAGAACGAGGTCATCTTCAAATCTCTGTTAATTAGATTTCAATGAAGATTACCGTGGTGAGGTGGAAACCCAGCTAGTCATTTTACAGCATGAGCGAGAGAATAAAGTATTGAAAATTCAACATTGTATATTGCGAGAATATCAGAAATAATAATGAGATTATTAGAATATAACAATATAATCGGCGGTAGATCTACTTGAAAAAGTTTTTCTTTTCAAAGCTTGTCGAGACTAGTCATCAAAACAAAGTATTCTACAGGTAAACAAACTGCAGGTGAAGGAAAATATTCATTTGAACGGGGATCACGTCAATTCTCCAATCGGGACCAGTCGAAGCCACATATCGGTGGTATAGTTGTACAGCTCTTCCGACAAGGAGACTTTATACGGTGTCGGGTTGAGAAAACGCTTGTAGTCCGCACGCAACAATTCCATTTGCTGTGCCACATTTTGCCTGGATTGTTCCAACGTAGGCAGCGGCGTTATCACCTGCATCAACAGCGAAGAGTAGCAAGGCAATAAAGTGGTCGATTTTAGAGCACATATAATTAACCGGATAAAAACGCGGAAGGATGGGTGCGTTAATATCGAATAGTTGGGATGAGCATAGACATATCAGCAAGACAGATTCCTTGCGGCTTTTGCTTCTAATATCGATTGACTACAGGGAATAATAATAAGGCTCCGGTTAACATGTCAAACAGCGTTATTAACTAATTCTGATAGATAAGCACCTCGTTCAACAACCTTGGAATCACAATTTCGTTTCAATTCACTCATCAAGATGTCGTCTGATAAAAAGCTACCCAAATCGAATGACATCGCAGAGTGAATGAGAACCAAGAGAGATGGGAAGCGAACATGGTTGGTATGCGGCTCCTTGAAAATTTACCATGAGAATCCAGAGTGGAAGAATTTTGATCGTGTTAAATCCTGTGTCTATAAGAGGAACGCAGACTGACTGAGATGAGTGAAGTGAAAGTTTGTTGCGCATGTCTTACGGCATGAAGGCGATTTAAAGACAACTCACGTTAGTTCAAGATCGAGCTGTCTATCCGCGGATTTAATTCGACAAACGATCGTCACATTAGTGAATGCGACAGACTGAACAAAGTTAATTCATCCTATGGTACAGTTCCATTGAACAAGACCCTGCAAATCATTCTGCTCTACGCGAAGCCAGCAATTTGTTCCTTATTCAAAGACGGAACAATTCAAAATGACACTTGTTACCTAAGTGGCTCGATACCTCGTTATACAATCAAAAGCTGTTTCACATTTAAAGATACGATCGACAAGTCGAAGTCGGCTATAAAGAGTTTTTCGTCATTTTACCTTAATTTTGTGGTAAAATTAATTTTTGCTGATAAATAAGGTATTAGAATGAGGTATTTTATTTTCTTCAAGACGCAAAAGAAGCTGGATACCTGTCAGTTACCAAGCAAGTTAAACATCATACACATATCATGGACGTACAGAATAAGGGATGCAGATGTGTTCCTATGACATTAATTACGAAAACTGAATGTTTAAAAATATAAAACGATGGTAAACAAAATTAGACTTTGGAGCCACTGTTCTTCAAACACATAATCACATGGTGATTCCTGATCAAGCTCTGGAGGAGCTGATGGATGATCAAAGTAACGTGTTTGAACATCGTGGTTCGTTGTACGAACCCTATCAAACAGTGGTTTCACAGACTAACTTTTATACCACTTTTCCACTGTTACATGGCTCACTGAACCTAATGCTATTGTCTCCACCTGATGACGGCAAACAGTCAGAACCCGGTAGTGGTGTGTACGTGTGGGGTGTGTGAACAACACTTAACTTTGGTCATGAAACCATCATATTTTAAATGAGTTACTGTATGAGGGTTACAATCAGGAAGTCAACCTCAGAGTGAGCCGCACTTGTACTGCAAAGGCAATTTGTAAAAGACGTATGAAAGATTTCGGCATTGAACCTACGAGGTGTGAATAGCATGCTTCTAACCGCTCTCATCGAGGCATTGTGTAAAGCACATCTTTGGACGCTCATACAATATATTGACAAGCTTTTGCTCACCTTATAGTGTATTCAATGGTTAATATCAGAATAAATTTGAACGCGACCAAAGAGAGCTTTACTAAACCCAAAACATTAAAAGTAAAAACCGTTTGGAAAATAAGTGTCTATCCCAGACACAAGAGAAACGATCACAGCATGGAAATACTTTGCGCTCGATAATAGACAACTCTTCCGTTGGGAATGACACCACGTTTAATAAAAGACGTGCGAATAGCAAACTCTTATTTCCGGCTGAAAAACTCTGATTTAACTTGGTAACGAGAACTCCTCAACGATCTATACATAATCCGTTAAGGCTCACATCAATGATAAGCTTTACGAGAGTATACTTGTAAATGCCAACAATCAGACTGATCATTTATGATAGCTGAAGCATTCTCGTTACGGTATACATTTGGATGTTAGCAGTACAGATGTGTACAATCCTTCGAGCTTAGCTTCAATAATAGCCACTCTCTCGATTAGCGCGTTAAATACATTCTTGCATACGGTTCTACCGTTTGGATCGCAGCAGTTAGGAGAACGGTCACACATTACCTAGTGTGTTGACGGATGTTGTTTCTAACTCCATAGAGTCAAGCGCTTCCAACTATTTCACGCTTATGTGCCTATTGTGGACCTCCTTCGGTCGATGACGACCATGGTTGTACATCACAATCGCATGAATGTTCATTTTTTACAGCTTTTCGAATGACTAATCAGTCCCATTCAGGAGTAACAATCTCTTCCATAGCGCTGGCAACTATAGTCAGAACTCTGTTGTAGGGCGTCAGTTACACGCCGGCGGCGTGATTTGCGTTCAGCAGCCAAGAGCTGTATCTGCTCCTCTCCAGCTTACAGACGACGCTTTACACAATGCCTCAAAAGTGAGCGGTCAAGAGCAAATTCTTCCCAGCTCGCGGGGTCATTGCCAAGAGCTTTCATATCTCTTTTGCAAACGTATTTGTACCGCAAGTGCGGTCTGACCAATGGTAGACTTCCTGGTTGTATGTGTCTTTACACATGTGATTAAACAGGTTGGTTGTGCCAATTAGACATGAAATCTCGTAACATTGACCCAACTATTTGGAAAGAACTTCGGGGGCACTGTGTAGAGCATCATCTCCAAGCTAAGGAAAGCATATTTTGCTCTCGTAGATCACACCGACAGCATGCAACTGCAGTCAACCGACCGAGTACAGCAGACCGCTGTGTTTGCTGCGGGAGAGATTGTTCTCTCCTGAACTGGAGTGTTTAGTCAATTGAAGCGCTGAGGAGCAAGATGTACATCCATGATCCACATGGACAGAAGGGGGTCAACAAAAACAATATGTTTCGGAAAGGCTCGCACCGAATTCTGTGGAACACGTCAACATGTTATCGGGTTTCCACAGAACATTTATGACGTGAACTTGTAGCGCTTCGCTTTGATTTTCGGCACTACTGAAATGCAATTAAATTACCACTATTAATTCATTACTTGGCTGTGCCAATATTTAAGAAACTGTCCAAACCTTACTCGGTTACAACGAAGATGACCCAGTTAATCGAACTAGGCTTTATTCCCTAAAGGGACGTGTCGATAAAATGACACCGTTACAGAATGGAGATTTCTATGAAAAAGTGAAAATCCCAGTCGATCCAAATTTCAAGTCTTGTCTACATTTCCATCAAAAGCGGATCCTGATCATATTGTACCAAGCTGATGAGTGCAAGCATCATTTGACGTAATGTGCAACTTTTTTCAAGCTAACGTATTACAGCGCGTATACCCGCATATAGTGTTTATGTCATTTAGCCGTTCGGTTGAATCAATATCAACGAACTTTGACGCGAAACATTAGGATTTGTTTACCATTCCACCGCGATTTCAAGACAAGTGGATCCGGGTTGTAATATCCCTAGACGATGAGTATAAACATCATCAAATCGGCCGTAGGATGTCTGTGATGTAAATGCACACGAATATGTATTTCGGGCCCATGCAATCAACCACTTTCATACGCAATTGAATAGGATGCTTGTATTATGCTCATCACGATGGCTTCAAAGTTCATGATTCACTAAAACATGCTCTTCAGCAAACGAATCTCGATATCATTAAAAACGGAACCACCTACTTCTCCGTTGCGCCAGAACAACTTCATCACTTCCTCCACTCGCGCAGGCACAACGTAGACGCGTTTCGAGGGTTCGCTCGGGTGGCGACAGAGAATGCGCGTGTTCGCACGTGGAGGGGCTTCACTGGTGCGTTGAATCAGATCGAGCAGCGCATCGCCTGCGGTTAGGGGTGGTTGTGCAATTGATGATGAGAAGCATTTGAGGAACCGACCAACAGTTACGGAGGAAAATAATTGAAACGACATGCAAGTTTCACACCGTTTATATTTACATACGGGCAAATTCACACGGAAGAGTAGGTTTGTAGTACAACTGCTTTACCACTTGTTTTGTTAAAAGTAGAAGGGTCATAGATTGATTAGAAATTGTTCGAAATTCCAGATTAAGCTTTACGTTGAGAAAACAAAAAATTGTACCAATTGCACATAAGTCTCTTCGTATAAAATGTACGTATAATATCAACGAGATAGACCTAAACTTATCTTAAAAATCTGGCATTCTGCAGTGGATAAGGATTAACGTGCATAACACCTAATGTGCACATGGACTACGTAAGCAGTGGGTCAGCAGACGCTGTTCGCACTTGCACACACAATAAGCAATTTAGAGATTAACGCAGCATGTTGGGGGTGTGATCAATTGTCTTGATCTCGCCTGCCTATGTAAGGTAACTCAGGATTGGTCAAGAAAATGCCATTTAAACGTCAACCCTAATTGTACTGTCACCCCTGGTCTGACCAAGTTTCTGTGTCAGAAGCGAAACGTTACCAAAAATCTGCTATAACCGATTCATTGCAAACTTGATTTTCATGATTATGGACTCCCGATCGGTCTCGAATAATTTCAATCGCCTTGCAAACTTAAACGTAGTTGTTCAATAAGCAGTTCGAATTGACAAAGGTGTCTTGATGATAACGCAATAAAGGATGTTCGATATGAAGACAATTTTGAAGGCCACGTGATGTACTTTGAGGAAGCTAAGCTTTTGAGGAGCTCGTTAAGAAGTATCATTAAAAATAATATGGATAAGTTGATCGTATGATGAAAAAAGACATTTTAAGGTTAATTCTAGGTTATAATAAAGAACAAAGCTACTGCATGAAACGATTCTGATACACATTTTGAGCAACACAAAGTCTTTCAAAGGATGTGTTGGAAAAATAGCTTGTGAACAATACAAAATATGAAGTAATATGCAAGAGATGGAGTGAGAAATCAGCTTAGGGTTACGCCGAATGAAAGAAAAGAAAAGCGTTAGAAGAAAGCCTAGAAACTCTTCTAAGTAGAGAATTGAGATGATGACTTAGAAATGGCGATGCCTAAAGACTTGACATGTGATTACAACTTGTGGTCAAGATAACGGCCTGGCTCCAGGGAGACCTGGGCCAGCAAATGTACTGTAGAACTAATAATTCATGGCAAACAATAGTCGCAGAAACTCCGAGATGGAAACAAAACCGAGATTAAAATCACGAAACTCACTGCAATCCAAACCTAGAAAGTATATCGATCCATCCTCGTGGTTGACAATTTGGAAAGAATCTAAATCTATTGTTGGAATATGGTCGGGATTATTATTATGAATACAATGTTCACTATATTTTGATCTGTTGTGCCATACATGGAATTAAATAAATAAACAAACAAAAGAACTCTATTGAAAAGCAACGGTGTATGATCGGGTCGCCCACATGCTGGCTGATTGTATCAATGTCCCGAGAACTTAGAAAGCACCTAACTTTTGTCGTTTTGTGTAAAATAAGCTCTGCTCATAACGTTTTCATGTAAAAGAAGGAGCAAGTACTCACCCTGTTTACCGAACAGCCGATAAACGGTCTTTCGTCCTGGTAAAGTGATTTTATCCGCAGCGGCGCTCAGTTTCATTGTCGGGGTCCCGGCAATCTCGACCAGTTTATAAACGCAACCCAGTGCTGGTTGCTTTTGGCAGGTGACCAAATTAGTCCCGACACAGAAGGCATCCACCGCGTTACCCTGCTTCGTAGAAAGCAAGACAAGTTACACACGGTTGGAGAAACTTTGAGATGCGTTTGCCTGGTTTCGTTTGAAGAAAACGCGCGGTTTCTGTGACGACAAACATGCAATCGATGGAGTAGGCAAACATGTTAACGCTGAGAGCGCGTAGGTGCCACTTAGCTTCAAGATTGTGGTTCAAAGTAATACTCAAATAATGTGATTAATGCCGCTATCAAGCATGTAAGGCAAAAAACATAACTCTGAACTAACTAAACTAAGTGAACTCAAATTAGGATGCAGCAATTACATTTACGTTTCTCCGACATCAGTTACGAGAACCGTATGGTTGCTAAAACTACGATATTCACGTTTTCGATAAAAGCTTTTGAAATAAAATTATTACATGGCACATAAATGTGATGAGTTATAAGTATTCGAGTGAAAACGCGGTTGCCATGTTAACAAGGGAATAGTTCAAGCAAAATAAGCAAATCCATTAATTTAGAGGTTCAGTAGCTCGCTGTTACAACCCATAGCGGTGACGCTTACCCGCGCTTTCTGCTACATGGATAAGCAAGGTTATGACACATTTTAAGAGTAGCTACGTCTCTTGGTATTTAGTTAAAACGGTTTGTGGCAGGGTCATGCAGAAGAAATCGCAACTTTTACAAAGGCAAAGCAGGGTTTGGATAAAATGAATTGTGAAATTTAGTAAGGATGAAAAATACTGAAAGTATTATAACATTCACCAAACGAATGTCATAAATGGTGGGCACAGAAAAATCAATAACAAACCGGGTAGTTTTAATAGCTACAATGTCGATGATGGGTAAACGCAAGCTTGAAAACGCGTGCAATCGAAACGAAGACAAAGCTGGGGTAAACAAACACGGGCAAACCAACATGTTGAGACAAGCAACTGGGTTCTAACAACAGAACAACAGATTTAAAAACCAACCGCACCCATTGAAAAGTGTGGTGTCCCGATTCGGCTAGAGTCTGGAAAAAGAAGTTATACAGCTCACGTGGATTGGACAATACAAAACGCAGGACACCACATCAAGCGGGACGTGATCACCGATAGCGTGATAGTTGTGCACGCATAGCAAATGCTAAGCAAAACACTTGCCGACTGGAGAAATGAGAGTCGTGAGAAAACCAAGAATATTCCTGACAATTTCTAGGCAATCGTCAAAAACGGAAGCAAGCACACAAAGGCCTGTGACCAGACTGAAATGAAGCATACGGTCCCTCGTTGCTGAGGGTAAACAGCCAGAGACCAGTCGTGGCGTATGTGTGCAGGGAATGTAAATAACAAAAATTTATAAGCGTTTTGAGTGCTTCGGTGAAAATCACTCCGTAATTCTGTATATAACCCCATTGTTCAAAGCATGACGCCTATTTAACGGTGGCTTCAATGTAAGACATTGTTTAGCATCTTTGCACCATTTCTTGGTTCATTAACCGTAATCTTACTGTCGCTACCTGATGGGACGATCAACATGAAAGCTGTGTAGAGAATGTGAGTAAGAATATAATATGGGCAAATGTAAGTTATATCATTGATCTGTGTTTGTTCCCTATAGTTGAACTGGGAACCTCATCTTGGACAGTTCAATGAAACAATTAACTCAGTGAATGTGCTTCTGAAGCATGGTGATTAATGCATAAATAACCGGCGGTTGTTAGTGGTGAAGAATTGTGACATTTTACACCGACACGAAAATGCTCCAAAGAAATATCTCAATATTGTAGATAATGACCTACTTCCGTGAATGTTTATTTCGAGTGTATACTGGGATAATATTAAAGTACAGCTAATACGGAACTAAGGATCCATGACACAAAAATGTGCTGTATTCGAACATATCTAGTTGAAACGAGCGTGTCTGACCTTCACGGTAGAAGCAACACTTGCTTCTATCTAGATTGAAGTGAACGTTCCGTTAATCGGTCGCGATGTAGAGTAGTGTTTATGCTGTTGTTGTCCTTCTTTGTTTAATTTCGATTATGGATGTCAGTCACAAGCGCATGATGGTTTCATGCGCCACAGCGTTCCGAATGACTAAACAGTTCAATTCGTGAGGGACAATCTCTCCCGCAACGGTCACAGTCATCATCAACATCACCAAAGACGGCATTATACCAATAGCACGTACCGAATGCTTAACTGCCATACAACCATGAGAAAGTACAATTCTAAAAGATGGGGAAGGGTGGGACTTAAATTGCTACGGCTTCTATAGAAGAGTAAGCACAAACAAACTGGGAAGAGGTGCCTGCACCTCGAATGGAACACACATTCAAACAAGTTTTCGTGAACGAGTAGAGCGACTTTAGCACGGCAGCTTCCATGTGGCTTTCAGTGTCATGCATCATGCAGTGATAGGCAGTACTCGATTGAACGATGTCAGTTACACGCTGACGGCGTGATCTGCGATCAGCAACCGAACCCTCCCCCCAGCTTGCAGATGGCGCTGCAAACAGTGTCTCAAAATTGAGCGGTCAAGATCAGGTTTTTCCAAACTCATAGGATCAATGGCAAGATCTTTTATATCTTTTTTACAAGTGTCTTCGAATGCAGCTTTCCAGGTTTCAACTGAGCAGAGTGTATGCATTTTGAAATACAACCATTTTCCATAATGCAAAAAAATTTGAGTATATTCTCGGGGCATCCGTAAGGGAATGAGAATAATTCATTACATGAATTCCAATTTGTTTACGTAGACGGATACACAGTTTCAAATTTTATTGTGAAATTAGACATACGAAGTTGGATAAAGATGATAAAAATTCAGTAATTTGATCTCCCTTTGGTTTATACCAAGATGTGTTGCCATATTTCAATTGTTTTTAAATGGTGACTAGGCAACTAGTTGACCTGAAAAACCGCTTCCTGTTTCTTGCTTTAATTTTGAGGTGAACCAACGTATTGTTTGTTTTCGTTGAAGCAAAGTTGTTTACATGTCAAGCTGACCTTATCACGCATAGGAGATAAATAGTCGAGAATTGGTACGACCGATTATGGTCGAAGATGAGCCGCTGCAAATCTGCATTGTTTCTAATCTTATGCACGTGTTTCTTGCTTTGCGTAGCTTGCTTCCCTGAGCATGAGTAAGTGTAGTTGTGATTTTACTTACACACTTTCACTCAGTGCTGAGCACAGTCACGAAGACAAAAAAGAAGCCCCCATGGTAAATTGGTCTCATTTGCTAATGCCTTCCGAAACAGCAATTTGCCATGAGAATGTTTGGAAGAGTTAAAACACTCATGCCCAAGTTGAGTAAACGATTATGGAAATGTATGGAGTCCAGTGAATTGGGAAGCAAAATCATGGAAACTCACATGAAAAGTCGTGAAGTCTTGATGCTAGGTAACACGAAAAAGCCACGTTATATATTTTGCCCACAGCACTTGATAAACTGGAGAAATACGTTGACGAATCGTAGAGAAGTTCGTTCGCAATGTTTGATAATCTATTTATACCGCATTAAATATAAAGCTTCATCCTTAATTCCTTTCCTTCTTGCACTGTTTGATACAGCGTCAATAGATTTTTGTACGAGGGTTTGCAAGTATGCACAAAATGAACATTGTTCCTGTTGTAACTGCTTTATTCGCGTACCTGGATTTGATGTTGCAGCGAAAGAAAGAAATCACCAACTACTGCAGTAATTTAAGTACTAGCACGAACGGAGGTTACTATAAAACTCCCATCCATTTCAGTCAGTTTCACGACTAAAGAAAATAATGTGTGTGCACTCGGTCCAAACAGTTTTGGGACTTATTATAGGCTGTTTAGCGATAAGGTCAAATCAGTGGTGGTAGGTTAACTACTACTTAGTCATGTTCCCTGTCCTGACTAACACCCTTGGGCTGGCGAACCTTCTGTGTCAGAAGTGAAACGTTAACCAAAAACAACTCTAACCGATTGCAATCAAAGTTCTTTGCATTATGAATACACGATCGGTCCCAAACATATTCCAATCGATTGCCAACTATTTTCCATTCTGTGAAGATACTCTGTAGACCAGTTTCAGAAAACACTCGAGAATTCGTTACTTTGTCCATCCACCATATGTTTAAGTTACGGTTGATGTTCCTAAAATGGAAAGCTTCCGTTGGGGTCTTGCGTGGATGGTCCAGGTTTCACTGCCGTACAGTAAAGTCTTTAGTACGCACGCCCTGTAAACCATCATCTTTGACTTCACAGTCGACCTGCGGTTTCCTCAAACACGAGAGTTCAATCGGGACAAAATGGTAGCTGCTTTAACATCCTCCTGTTTTTGTAGCATACTGGAAAATAGGATTCATAAGTTTACATCCGCGTTGAGTAACTCTTGTAGAATACGTTCGTTTTTCATTCTCGAAATACTGCCTGGCCAATGTGTGCGACGCTGTGAAAGTGCGGTAAACATCAGTGTTGTTCAGTGTTCATCAGTGTTGTGTTCAAGATCAGACAAACACCTGCACATGAAAATTGTTCAGCTTTCTTTCACACGTTGTGTAGGTAGTCCAATTTCTCCACCGTAAATTAAGGCACTATTATCCTCATCATAGCCACTTTGCGGTTTTCGTAGATATCGTCAAGGTGGGTTGCATAAAATGCTCTTGAAATGGGCTTGTTAATCACACTGTCAAAGTTTATCCGCAATACTACATTAGCACGCATTGAAATAATGCGATTTTCAAGCTGCTAACCAAGTGCTGATCATGGCAATCACCAGACCTAAATCATTACATCATTAATCAACGAATTTTGCCGACAGAAAGAGCAGATTTAATTGGTAGCTGCATACTGATGAGGTTTCCGGCTTATAAGCAGCTGTCTTACCTGCATGTTAGCAATCAACTGCACACATGCAAAGAACGAATTTGCAGGCTCCTTGTACGGATTGCATGACTCCAATGTCGATTTCTCCGGAGACCTGTTACGCTGCAGTCAAAAATTTTGAGGCTCAAGATGTAGCGTTAACAGTCTATATTGTGCCGTATCTTGTACACTACCTCATTTTTACACCTCTCCTGTAATTTTCCCGCTCAATTTACGCAAGACTTTGTGATAATAAGATGTTCTATCAAAATTATTTCTCGCACAAGTTTAATTTCCTACGAAAGCATCTGGTAAATTATAACGAAACGGTACGTTTTGTGATAAACTTATTAAGAATAATCTCGCCGATAACTTCCATTCACTTGACACCGAACTAGCAAAATCTTAACCAGTTTATATAACTCAATCAAAACATATTACATTGCCATCTTAAAAATCCCTAGATCAGTGGTCATTCATCCCTATCGCCTCAAGATATCTCTGTCAGAAGGATCTAGTCATTGAAAAATTGAGAAAGTATTTATATCGCTGACATTTTGTAATCGTGTACCGTATTTTGTTGTAGTAATCATTAACGTAAATTTGGAATTTCGAATATTTTCAAATAAAGTAGTGGTATGTAAGGGATGGGGATGTGAGCACCAAAATACTTAAGTATTATATTGTTATTATTTTTGATTAAACAGCTAAACCTTTGATAATAGTAGTACTCAACCCTCATTTCCATTATGGAAATATCTATTCTTCACGTAGGCTGAGATTAAACAGGCCCATGAGAAGAGCATTCATAGGAATACGACACCTGCGAAGTATGCAGGAAGTAATTGTGGCTCAATCAGGGGACTTCTTTTCGTTTAGTTTCCGAAGTTCCAGCCCAACTATGTATTTATTAACAGTTACTCCACTTCATTAATCCAATATCGCTGAAACATGATTCTCGATACAACGCTTAGGATTGAAAACAAGTGAGTAAAACTTTTCTAAAGCATCGGCGGTTTTCGCAGAGAAGACTCCTGGATTTACACTTCATTGCTCATTTACTATCTTGTAAAGAAGCATAGGATTCTTTTCAATATTCGTGAGCAATTGCAATCGGTACTGCATGCGATCCTCCCTTACAAAGGATATGACGTAATTCCGAATCTTACAGAATCCTCATGGAATTTTACAGTATGTTGTATGCATCTATTTCTCTTTTATGTATATGCGTAATTTCGTCATTTGAACATCAACAGATGTTATTAGTGTACTCACACTTGATGCTGCTGCTTACTAACTAAATTTCTCCTTCATCAGAGATAAGTTAAGACATTTTATCTCAGAAATGGGTAAGATTGTTTACCGTTTGGAACGTGAATAAGTGACTCAGTGCCTGCAAGAAATCAACCGGTAAACAAACAGACATGTTCACAATCGGACTTTGTTTGAACGGTGTTGCAAACGAGCGAAATGTGCGTCAAAGACAGAGCTATCCAGTGTACGTGTACAAAATGACGACGTCAGAGCTTGTGCAACAGAGCCAGCCGTGGGGAATACTTACCCTAAGCTGGAAAAGATGATCACGGTTATCAAATTTAATAAATGGATTGCAAAAAGCATGTGGAGCGTGAACTGTATCACACATATTGAAAATAAAGTCATAATTAGCGTACCTGGTGGTTCAAAGAATAAAGCGTGTCTTCGTTTAAATCGTTGCTCACTAGAATTTGCATCTTCTCAAACCACGGTAAGTCGAAACTTTGGCGAAGAAAGAATGAAGAAATCAAGCGATTAGAGGTGAAAATTAATTTGAGATTTCAAATTCATGAGATTGCTTAGGACAGAAATTAGGAAGCACAACCAACGTACATAGGTGCTAGGGCACTGCTTCTAACCAATAAAACACCCCGAGTCGTTGATTGGCTGGAACTTGAACGCAAACTCTCAACAAGTGAAAACAGCCCGATGTGGACTTTGAAAAACGTTTGCAACCATTATCGATACCTTATCTATTAGAACGTTCTAGAAATGGTCGGTTATAAAAGCAGCGCTCAGTTTCGTGTGAGCAAACTCCTCAATTCGGTCACATTTTTCACGATAAATTGGCCTTTTCTACTTTGGTAGACAGGGATTTTCAGAATCGATTTTGTTGAGAATCAGAAGTTCGCTCTTAGATGATCTTGTTTTCTTTTTCAGGCCGCTGAGATCAATTACACGTGATATGATTTTACTGACTGCACATGGTGCTAGACCGTTGCAGTTGATTTTCCGATTATCGTTGGTGGTGCCTCATTCACGTTTGTGTGTATTCCGGGGAATATTGTTGGCCTCCTTCGGGCGTCAGTTGCACGCCGGCTGCGTGATCTGCGTTCAGCAGCCAAGAGCTGTATCTTCTCCTCCCCAGCTTGCAGACGATGCTTTATACAATGCCTCCAATGTGAGCGGTCAAGTGCAAGTTCATTCCGGGGAATATGATGAAATGAAATCACAAGCGTGGGCTAAGATACTCTCAGATTGTCCGGGCCTAGACAAATGGGAGAGAAAATGGTAGCGTATTTTCACCCGCAGCTGGGTACCTTTAGAAAATCAAAGTATTGAAGTACTGCACAATTACGCATCTCTGCATACTATGTCGAATAAGGATTGGGCGAATTGCCGGAAATGAACACGCGTGACAACTATCGAACGGAGAGCGTTACCTATATCGCGGCATTAGTTTATCACAGAGTTAAGAATTACTAGGAAGGATGAATAATAACTCGAAAACCGACATGATCATCTCTTTAGGAATCATATCGGGTAACAATACCAAAGCATGCCTAAAGACTGAAAGTCACATTTGGGAACGTTTGCTGAGTTATATGATCTAATTTGATCCCTAACGAGACGCTTTCCAAAGAGAGCTGGAACCTGTGGGCATTAACCCTAAGAGTGAGGAAGATCTTACATCTGACGCTCAATTTAAGAAGGAATCGGCTTTATTTGTGTACACGGATTTTCAGCAATTACAATAATTTCAACACAAAATGTAAACAATGACGAACAGGTCTCTACATCGGATTACAAGGTGTCAACTGCACGACGTTTCTTTTTTTCATGCCGAGGATGAGCAGATGGTGTTTTAAGTTGCTGACTGTAGACTACCGCTCACTTGGTGAGTATGTTGCGGTAGAAGTTGTTCCGCAATTTTATCGTTATTGATTTTCTCAGTTGTAGAGCATGGGACATATTAATTTACGCATGGCTTCATGAGTGGATTCTTATTCACAGATACATTTTGAATCATCTTCAGCCGGTTTTCACTATGAAAATGAAGACAAAAGTGAGTGCAAACTGGAATATTGACTACTTTTGCTAAGCTCTAACCGAGTGCATACAAATTTCTTTCAATTTTACTGACGGCATTCTCAATCATAAACATTTTCCAATCAATCGTCTATAAAGCCGATCGAGTTCTCGAAAGCGGGTTACTGCATGTCACAAAAAGCAGATTCGCATGTAATGGCTAAGAAGTATGTTGTTGGCCTCCGTCGGTCGATGTCGACCATGAATGTACATCACATCGCATGAGTTTCATGTTCCGCATGTTTCAGACTAAACAGTCTGATTCGGGAGGAACAACCTCTCCCGCAGCGCTCGCAACGATAGTCAGAACTCTGTTGTATTGCATCAGTTGCACGCCGGCGGCGTGATCTGCGTTCAGCAGCCAAGAGCTGTATTTGCTAATCCCCGGCTTGCAGACGACGCTTTACACAATGCCTCCAAAGTGAGCGGTCAATAGCAAGTTCTTCCCAGCTTTCGGGGTCAATGTTAAGAGCTTTTATATCTCTTTTGCAAACATCTTTGTATCGCAAGTGCGGTCTGTCCAATGGTCGACTTCCTGATTGCAACTCACCGCAGAGTAGATCTTTCGGAATACGACCATTTTCCATTCTATAGACATGCTCATGCTGATTGTTAGACCAAAGTCTTTGCATGCCGACGAAAAACAGTCCATTAGTTTGTAGGTTCTCTTGGGAGTGAGCAATAAAGGCTGTATCGTCGGCAAACAACAGGTCACGGATTATCACATCCCGTACTTTGGTTCGCTAAGAAGTATATGAAATAGGAAATTAAGATACAAAAATTACAAAGTTATGAGTGTCCGCATTTACGGGTCTACCCATCGCATACACACACAAACACCACGACTGGTTTCGTGCTGTTTGCGCTCATCAGGTAGGTACAGTACGACCATTATCGCGTGCGTTGACACGGTGGTGAAATGGTAAACAAAGCTTGAAGGTTAAAGTAGCTGTCGGATAAACATGATACCACTAACCTGATCGAACACAAAAACATAAAACACACATTCGCATGAGCTCATAACATATCCGTATATGCATGCCTACCACCTCAAAAACCACGATTATATTGCAGCGGGGAAGAGAGATTTCGTCTTTTCAATCGAGAGCCGAAACGCGTTCCCTATTCTGCCTTCTGAAACCTTGTCTACACAAGCTTCAGGTGACTCGATCAAACATTCAGCACGTCACCCCCCGCGTTTCAAAGTCCTTTGAAGATTCTGTCTTGATTCATCCCTGAGGTGAACCTGTTTAATGCGTTCGCCAACGAATCCCGCAACACAACAGAAAGACGGTTGGTCAAAGGCGTTTATTACGCACAAGACGAATATCGAAACACACGCTCATCTTATATAGGCAAACAAACAATCACAACGGTGATCATCTACAAGTCTGTCCCGGCTGTCACTTTGATCTGAGTTGTCAGTAGATTTCGTGCCAACCGGTACATTTCAAGCACTCGCCATTTAGCGCTCGTTTGATTGACATTGACGAACTGCATATCGTTCGATAGCGGCTGACATTATTCATCTTCATATGCTTCCGAGGATACACCTCGAACCGTTCTAATCCAATCCTTCCGCAACCCAAAATATTACGAGTTGGGGATTGTCCTCATCGGACTTTACGGCGATTCCCGATCTTGTGTCGTGCGGGGGAGGGTTCTGTTCGACATATCATTCGAAAGCTCGTGATTCGCACCCATCGCTGATGCACTTCGTATTGCTCATGCAGACGGAGATTTCAACCACGTTCTTAACAACATTCGATGTATTTCCATGCTGCTTAACCACCCCAACAAAGCAGTTTTGGAATCGAAGACGGGAATGGGGATCCGAATCTTTGCAAACTAATTTAAACGTTAAAACTTTTTCGTTAACCAAAGAAATGCCTGGAAGCCACTGTTCAATACGGTTCATACGACGAACCACGATGCTGAGATATTTCCCATAACACACGTCTGCGAGGTCACCAATCGAAACTTTACAAACAGCATAGCAGGTTGAACTGCCGCAAATATGCATTTTCCGTTCACAATGTGTAATTGTGGAACAGTTTGCCTACTTACGTGGTACAATCTGGAACCGTTAAAGTTTTCAAGAAATCACTAGATATCCACATGGACAAGTATATTTTTTATGCTTGACAATAATTTAACATTATTTTGATATTTTTACCATCCGACCCGATGTACATTTTTGTGGGTCTTGTAAAGCATAGCTTTTTACCTGCATATAATCTATGAATAGAAGCACAGAATGGTTTACGGTAAAGCGTTCCAGGAGCATAAATTGACTCTTATAGGGATGGAAGGCAAGAAGAGGACCGTGGAGAAATGGTGCATAAAAGGGAAAATTTGAACCACAATACAATTGGCATAACCATATGAACACGCTTGATCGCAATGAAACTCTCAATTTGGGATTTACTTCATTCAAGTGCACTCACTGGGTGGCGATCGTTTTAAAGGATTCTCGAACCGACAATGAGAGAAAGGCCAAATCTCCACTATCGATCCGGAGGCCAACTGCTCGATATCCGTACTCATGCAAAGCAAGGCTCACGGCGCAATAGTTTGGGAGGCCAGAACTATCGAAATGGAAACAAACTCGGGTGAAAGGTAACCGAAACATGGATGAAAACAATAAAAACTAGTCAACCTGACAAAAAACAGTCCATTTATGTTAATGCTCACGATCCCATGTCCTTATATTCCGCTAAGGGCTCCGATGTCGTGAGCCAGTAAACCGAGTTTCGCAGTTAAGCCAACTTTAACCGAGTTTGGCAAAGTAAGACGGTTAAACGATCAATAATGTACAGCCATGCAGTACATCTGAACGGTGCGGCTTAACTGGTTTGCCACTAGTAATAAGCGGCGTTTGGAAGCCCACAGGAGACTCAATGTCATTATTTATATTGGCATGGGTCTTGGTAACCAGACGGTATCTCAGCCCAGCTGCAAGCTCTGGTCGTGTGGCCAGTTGACTGATTCCGGGTTTATGATTTTGATCCAAAGAGCTTCGAAAACATGGATGAACGAGCTTTTGATCCACTATTGAAAAAGTAGATAATTCGTTCCACTACATGGGTCTCGTCAGATCAAACTCGAGGTTTTCAACATTCAAATTTTCCCCCGTGATTCAAGGATTCGCCAGTACATTTTAAACGCAATCCTCGAAAGGCCTAATTTGCCGATTTACGAATGCTAAATTTGGTAGACCAGAGGGATTAAATGTGGCTGCTCGAGTTTACATTCGCTGGAAAGCTATTCTTCCACTTGCTTGTTAATATTTTGATGACAGTGAGTAATAAACGTAATAAAACTATAATAGGAAAACTAGAAAGGGAAATAAAATAATCCTGGATCGTCAAATCGATATCCACATGGCTCAGCTCGAACGAGTTGAATCGAACACTACCGAAAATCTGCAATGCGGCCTAGAGTAAGCGACCGCGTGAGGCCATCAAATACCTCATAAATCATACCATCTCACTTTCCCATAAAATATACCCATAGTATTCGTAGCCCCAATGAGTCCATGGCTGTATTTAGGCTAGTAAACAGGCTTTTCTAGACAGCGATCCAGCTATGTTATTCACAAATCGTAAAGCTGGCATGTTGGAAAGAGATCGCTGGAAATTAATAAATAAAACTTACCGCAGCACATCAAATGTATCGATCAGGCCAACAAAGTGGGTTGGAAACGAGTAGGCGTAATTCACAAAGGCCGCCAGTTCACCCCGGTGGGCTTGATAAGGCGAGTAGTCCAACAGCCCGCTCAGTTGATGCAGCCAATACTTCGCACGCGACATGAGAGATTCCAATGTGAACGGAGAGGAAGTCAAATCTAGTAATTTCGCGTTGGGTACTCCCTTACTATTCGCTTGCTCAAATGCAGTCTCCGGCTAAAGGGGTGAAGAAAGAATAAGAAGGCCGAGTGAGGTAGCGTAACTATGGAAACAAAAACAAGCCGAGAAATTTCATTTTTATTAGCCTAGCACGCAGGTAACGATTGACGAATTAAACCTACGCGAAAGTCTGATTATCGATCCAATTCAACCTCGAGTAAGATGAATGTTGAAATAAATTTAGAAGTCGGATTGTTTTGTGTTCTTATGCAAACGATAGACTGTTTATGTTATGGGCGCTAAACGTGCTCTCGTCAGAAATACACAACAATCGAATTGCGCACATAGAACACATCCGATTTCTCGCTGATATTGCACTGCTACCATAAACTTATCATACTGGTTGGAACAATGAGTCCATTTGTCGATCTGCATTACGTCCGAGATGCGAGCAATGTTCTCTGGCTGAAAACCATACAGCTGGTGTTGGGGGCTTTCGTGAATTGCTCATGTCTCTCATCACCACAAAGGTCAGTAGTATAATAGACAAACATGTAAAAGGGTGAAAATTCGAACGATGGTGATTAGGTATAAATACCAATCAAAATGATTGTGTTATGTCTGTAAATTGATTCATGAAACAATTGAACGCCGCAGACTTCAAGGTTTTCAATTACAGGCATACATAGCGATCGCCAAACTCTCGGGGTAACGACAGTCGCAGACACCTCACCGACATTTTTGGGATATTTAAAATATCTTTAAACGCAAAATTAAACCATTTAAAATTTAATCAACAGCCCTTGTTGTGGATTGCAATAAATGGTTTTACGCTAAATGCATCAGAATCCATATAAAATATTAACTTCTAATAATCTGGAATAAATACTCGAAATAGTATAGTATAATAGCATAAGTTCAGAAATGGATGGAGAACGATGCTGAACACTTCGAATATGTGTGACATTAAAGGGAAGGGTTCTTACCTCAGCCTGATACGCGCAGACGAATGAATGGGCATGCGTTCCAACTACTGGAATCCCGAATAACTTGCCGGCTAGAACATTGCTCGTCGCGTCGTAACCTGCGCGCATAAAGTAACGCGGCACAAATTCAACGGCTAAATCAATGTGCGCATATATATATTCACAAATGAATAGAGTAACACATGTACAATAGCTTCTGAAGCTGGTCCACAGAGCATATTTACTTTACGGCAACAGCCTCGCGTTCACTGACTTTTTCGTGTCTATAGAATGCAAAAAATTCTCATTTCAAATTATATACTCTATGAAGAGTTTAACTAAGGATATCACCCTTTTGGCAGGCCACAATCTGCGGTAAAAAGGCATTTGTGAAAGCGATGTGGAAACTCTGGACATTAAAAGTAAAATGGGGAAAAAATCGTTTTTGATGGCTTAATTTGGAGGCACATAGTCTAAGAACTATCATTATTTCCCCCAAAACTCATTTTTATTCTTCATCTCTGTGTAAGATTGCACAATATTCAGTTTATAACTCCAGTGAGCCTCGATATATTTTGAGCCTTTGATTCTCGACTCTGGTTAGTGTATTTTTCACCCTCTTGTACAGCACAAAGTTATAAACACAGACGAGCCCCAGCCTAATATCTCTTTTTGGTCAGAGACGGTAAAAGTGCTTTACTTGAAAAGTCTAACTTTGTTCGTGTCACGCGTACTGTTGGCTCTAGTAGTGACTAATAAGTATGAAAATACACTGTTTCAGGTAATTAATATTGGGCTCAGCTTGGGACAAAATAGCGTAATCCTTCAGCTGCTTCCGGCTGCTGAACGCCTACAGCATGAAAACACTACCGGTCAACTAAGTAATGCTTACCGCTATGAAAGCTGCAAGATTGATTGTTACTATCGAATCCGAATGTATAGTCCAGAAAGGTGTGAACATAAATCGATTGGAACATGTTTGGGACCGATCGTGTATTCCAAATGCAAAGAAATTTGAGTGCAATCGGTTAGCGTAGTTTTTGGGTAACGTTTCACTTCTGACACAGAAGCTTCGTCAGACTAAGGGTGATAGTCAGGACAGGGAACATGTTTAAGTAGTAGTCAGAAGTGAAACGTTACACCAAAACTACTCTAACCGATTGCACTCAAATTTCTCTGCATTGCGGTGTGAACATAAATTAATCTTGCCACTGTGGAATACACTCATGGTTAACGACGGTCAACAACAATATACCAAATGTTAATTACACGCTATGACCATGAATTTTAAACGAAAATCGGACAGTATGGACCGTATATCTTGAAATGGATGCTTACCCCCTAAATATGCATACTTTGACGCCGAAAGTGCCCCGTCTGGGCCTTGAGCTCGTCTTAGACCGAACTCAAAGAGCTTTTTATCCGGACCAGCCGCTAAACGAAAACGAGCAGCATTTGTGGCAATCAGGCTAAACCAGAAAATATGAAACGTGAGTAATTAAAAAAATAAGATGAAACAGAAACGACGAACAATGGACGTTGAGCCAAGAGTATATATATACCTTCGCAGCGTTTTATATATTCACTGTCACAAAAATGGAAACAGAGTATCATTCTGGAGAACACTATACGAAATAGGCAGCGAGATACACGTATGAAGCAGAAGACCACAAGCTTGGATACAATCGAAGTACACCACCGTCTGATAGGCTGAGATTCTGTTAGGCATTAGTAAGGAAAGGGCAAACGACAGCGAAACTGTAGTGTTTTTCTGCACACAACATTAGTGCCAACACGGTGTTACCTTCATGATTAGCGCATACTAGACACTTGAGCGGAGGGGAAAATGTGACCGGTTGGGTTCACACTGCTGAGTTAAGTATGATCGGTGTGAGCACCCTTAGTTGGCACATGTGGAGGTGATAATGGCTATCGTGAAAGTCTTAGGCTCGTCATCATCTGCATGAGCTGCAGAGAAAGACAGCATTTTACTGACATCCACTATATATGTTGGAGTGTCTTATATGAAAAAATTGTGTATAGAAAGCAAAAAAAGAATTCCCGATACATGCCTGGTGATTACGCCCCTTTTACCGTAAATAACATCAAGTATAATGAATGAATGATCGCTGCCTTCGTTTATTCACTCCAGTGTCATGCGTCTTAGCAAACAACCAGTAGCACTCCACTCAGCATGCTTAAATTGGTTACACAACACATTACCAGAGCTACCCGTAAACTCTCTGAGCGATACCACAACTTGCAGTACAAATATTATGTACCAATGAAATGCTATGAATTATGCACGATCACAATATAACGCTTAGACCATTTGCGTATTATGGAATCGCATTGTCTCGAAAGAGTGCTCAAAGCTGTAATGAATAATGCATACCACGAAAGCACATCATGTTTTCGTTGATGACTAGCTGAGATAGAGGAAGCAAAACTCCATTGCACTTTTCACAAAAAGAGTTGTAGTCAAATGTTAGCCATTCCGTTAACGTCCAATTTAACGTAAACTTATTAATCATATTACCTGGATAATAAAAGTTCAAGTAGGCGTGTAAGATTGACATTGTACAATAAAACAGCTGACGGGGGAGGGAATGAATGCACTAATGTGAAAAAAACCATCTGAAACTGCACCTGGCAAAATTGACCGAATTGAGTATCGGAGTCTCCAGTAATTGACACAAAATTATTGGCCCTTCGACTCGCATAATAGGCTCCCGGGGAAACACTAAAGTTCCATCTGGGACGCTCCATAGGGAAACATCTTTGGGTGTAACTTGAGCCAGGTAATCAAAGAAGGCTTCATCCACGCAGGTAGGAAATGCGGTGCGCAGATAATCGATATCTGTGGATACGTCAATCGAATAGACATTTTACAAGAAAGTGATTTGTTCGGTTGAGCAATTCGCCTTTGCATCCATGTGGTAATCAACAATTTATGTTTAGTTTACGGTAATAAAAATTGTGAAAGGTTTCGTCACGAGCATCACGAATTTAGAAAAACGGAAAAAATGCGGGATGACTTAAGTAGTATTCAGGTTAGATCGACCAATGCTAGTCAACAATTATGGAATCGCTCAATTTGCAGGGGTTAGCCGATACGCTTTTCCGATGTTCGTTTTGCTTGGCTTGAAATACTCGGCACATCAAATGAGATACAGAATTTAGTTATGTTTATCTTCCTGAGTTTCCGCTTGAATTCAAGAAAGAATGCGCGACATGACGCTCTACAAAAAGCAATTAATCAACCAGACCAGAAAGCACATGCTCTATGTTTTTGCACAAGAGCAAAAGCCGCCTTATTCACGCCACGCATTATTCAACTGGAAGGCATTTCCTCAACCACACCGGCACGAAAATTAGCGCACCCTTCACCGGAAATTAAGGACAAGAACCGACATTCTACTCAGAGCTAAGGCGTAACATTGAATGAAATTCAAGCTCTGTGAAAAGTTTATGCGAAAATACTAAACAGCATTGACCATTTGGTCTACAACTTGGAATCGCATTGTGGTTGACACATGATTAAAAATCCGCGTTTCGTACGTGCTTCGTTTTTAGGTTATGAGATTTAACCTGACCGAAAAGTTTAGTATCGGTTGTCTATAATAGGATTATCTTTTAAATAGACAGTCTAGAGTAACAATGAAAGTTGAATAAAATAGAGAAAATTAAGACATCACAAAAACAATTTCAAACTCAAACAAAATCACATAATTGTTTGTTAAATAACCAAAAAGCTCATCGAGCAAACATCTTAACCATTATCTCACATAACCATGATCATGGACAGTAGTACATCGGTAATAGGTAGCGAGTGCTTAACTGCCATACAACCATGACACGTTGAAATCCTAAAAAGAAGGGAGAAAGTGGGACCGAGAAAGCTACTGAACCTGTAGAAGATTAGGCGCAGGCACACTGGGATGAGGTGCCTAAACCTCAAATCGAACACGTTTTCAATCAAGTATTGTGAAAAAGTAAAGCAACATTAGCATAACAGCTTCCTTACAGCTTTCATAACAAGTTTTCCTTTCCACTCAACTTACCAAGATACAAGATTACTCGAAGGCTCCCAGAAGATGTCTACAACAAGACTACCACTGAACATAGTTTTGAAACATATCACTGAGAGTAAGAAGCCACTGTAAATTCTGATATCTTGGCCGTTAGATTAGCACTGAGGCTTGCGGTTCATATAAATGGGTAACTAATTGAAGGGAACTTGAAAAGCACACTGTTGAAAACTAGCACGCACACCAAGATAATACTGAAAGTTTCTATTGATTTAACGTTTTGTAAATGAACAAAAATGACGCAGTAGTAACAAAAATCCTCATTTGAATGTATTTCCATCACACATATGTCACAATCGGTTACGTGCTGTGAGCACTCATCCGTTAGGTACATTACGATCAGCATCCGTATGCTACGAAACAGTGGAGAAATAGTAAACACGTTTTGTGCTTGAATGCCACTGCTGGTAAAGTTTGGTACGACCGACCAGTCCAAATACATGTGCCCAGACACATGGGGATGGGATTAAAAAACGCAGTATTCACATGTTTTGGAAGAACGGAACTGTGAAGCGAAAAACTGTATTTGCAAGCAGTTCCATCACACACACACACACCGGTTCCGTGCTGTTGCACTAATCAGTTGAGTACAATACGATCAGGATCCGCATGTCTTAAAACAGTGGAAGAATGGTAAGCAACTTGCGCCTGTATGCCACTTTTGGATCAGGTTGTTACGACCAACCTGCCGAAACACATAGAAAGGGGTTAAATCCATTACCATGACAAAATCCGTATTTATATGCATTTCAATCACACACAAACCCATTCTACATGTGTTTTGTCACATGTGATGGAACAGGTTGGTCGTACCAACCTCATCCAACACTGCCATACAAGCGCAGCTTGAAACTGTGGAAACATTCCAGGACATTGATAAGGCCAACTTACAAGTGTTGTGAAGCTAAGTAGCTCCAGCACTACTTCCGACAACACCCTTAGTTTGCAAAGTTTATGCTGCTAAAAATTATAGCTCATACTAGTTTGCGACTGACAAAAACATGCCACTGGTTGAAACAGTATAGATGTATGCTAACGCAGAAATCGGACTATGTAATTCTAACAAATGCTCCATGATTTCTCCGTATTCCAACACAAAAAACAGTAGACGATTATAAATATTCATGATGAAACAGAATGTTGTGAAAGCTAAACACAACCACAAATGTGGAACAAGAATAATAGTGAGAGTCAAACAACGTGCGAAACCTTAAAATCAGATGAAACAGTGTGTGGATTATCCTGCACTGGTGATGTACATAATTGATCAAAGCCAATAAAAGGTTAACGAACTGATAAAAAATGAATCTCGAATTTTAAATTTTGATAGCAAAATAGATTAAGTAACACATTCAAAAATGAAGCAACATCGAAATACGCACCTTCTTTGGAAAATTTGAAACTGCTCAACAGATCAATGCAGTCGGAAAGGCCAGCAAAAATGGTAAACTCTCCTTGAAAGGGATTTTTGCGGAAAAACACTTCAAAAACAGCGTGCTCGTTGCTTTTCTTGGTTTTCCAATATCCGTAAGACATTGTCAATTGATAAAAATCTGGTAAACGGAATTTTACTTAAGTCGGAATAACCAGAAAATTTAATGAAATTAGATTGCAACTAAATATACTCATTGGCATCATTTTCATCACACACGCCCCACTACCGGCTTCCTGCTGTTTGCACTCATCAGGTAGGGCCAGTACGATCAGTATTCGCATGGCTTGAAACAGTGGCTTACATGTATAAATTGTTTACCATTTCTCCACTGTTTCAAGGTAATTGGATCCTGATCTAAATGTCCCTACCTCATGAGTGCAAACATCACAAAAATGGTCTGGGTTGTTTGTAATGGGAATGCATACAAATGAGTATCTTCGTTTATGACCATACGTTTAACTCATCTACATGTGTTTTGGCACCTGTGAATGGACAGATTGGTCGTGCCAACCTTACACAACAGTGGATTATAAGCAGAACTTGTTTAGATTACAACTGTATAAGAATGAAATCAAATGTACCAGAATAATCATTTACATGCCTTTACATCACACACCCCACGACCGGTTTCGTGCTGTTTGCACTTATCAGGATTCGCATGCGTTTGAAATCAAATGTACTTAGGGGAAAATTCGTTCGAAAAATATGCATGATTGTGCTGAACCAACAGTTTTTGGATATGATTTGATAGTGCCATATGTCGATAAATTACTTAAACATGAGTGCACTTGCTACCTTAATCAGTTCATATTGTCTCATTCTAGACACGTAACGGAGCATAAATGTAGTGAAGTGAACGATTACTGTTAGCTTCATTCACTTTCCTAATGCAGCCTCGTGAAAAAATTGTCTAGGGATTGCGCTAACAAATTATGACAGTATCGTAAAACAGAAGTTTAATCCCTTACCAGTCAGTAAAGGCTGAACCACGCGTAAATGGGCATCAGACGAAGGACTATTTTCTCCTTTTTGATTCGGCATTCTTGAAATTATCAAATATCTGTAACGTCAACACGATAGATGGTTTTAACATCTTGAGATGAATCATTTGTATTTAAATCGATAAAAATGCAGGAAGAACGATGCATGATTAGAGTACACACAAGAATGCGAGCGAAATATTGAAACAAACATCTGTTATGAGATGAACATAGTTCAAACGTGTAAGCGATGAAACGCAACGGTTCGAACAATTATATGTATTTATGCTCTTACACACTAAACACACAACAGCCAGCTCCGTGTTAGTTACACAAATCTCTGTTTTTTATTGCTATCAGGCAGCTGAAATCCTGAAGGACATTTCTTATCTCCGATTTTTATAACGGAAAACAAAACATGTGATAAAAATCCAGCCGTTGGATTGTTTGTTTTTCTGATATTCTATTATTTCCTCGTTTCAGTCAGTATGCATTTTGAAAAGGTATGGTAGGGAATTCATGTTATGTACGGTTTCCTAAAATCTTCAAAGGACTTCGAATCTTATCTTCTTCAGTAGAGACAGCATTGCACCATTAGCATTTATCAAATTTTTTCAACTGCGATACAACCATGAAAATAATGAAATCCTAAAAATGGGTATTAAACAGGCGCACAGTTTATCTTCACAGATCAATCGAACAGGGACTTTGTGCACCTTAAGTTAGCTCCGGCAAAACTGATAATACGAACTCGAGGGTGTGCACGTTTGAAAAGCAGACAAATATGGATATGTTGTACAATTTATTATTGCGTTCATGTTAGAGAACAGGTATTGCTGCATAACTTTGACAACTATGATTTCTCTGACGTTTTAGGCTATGCTAGAAAAATGAACAACATCTACCCGATGAATACTGCTAACAACAAGAATACTGTGCGGAGGGTTACGAAAAGTGTGTAAATACGGATGTTTCGTGCGACATAGGACCTTAATTCGCAGAAAAATGCATGTCAGCATGAAAATATGATTATAAATCAAGGGTACATTTCATGAAAATAATGCACTTCAAATGCTTGTAAAATATTATCAAGCATATCTAACGCGAATTCAATCACTACGGTGAAAATCACTGGAAATTCAAGAGAATTATCCTGAATAATTTGAATAATCATAGATGTGTCTATCATATAGAATTTATTGAATGTTGACTAAACTTGAAATGCAGCTCTATTAAATGTGCCACGATGGGTTCTGTGATAAAATATTCCTGAAATCAAACTGAGGGTACCTTATTGGAAACTATTACAACAAATATGCTGTAGTTTATTTTTGTATCAATTAAAATATTATTAAAACATTCGTTACTGGAAATTTGGAACATATATATGACTATGAATGGATAGCTGCATGATCATTTATAGTTAAAAAATGCATTACCTCGAAGTTTTTTCTTTAATATTGGTTCCTAAAATATGTTGGAACTACATCTATTCAACAAATATGTGTTGATCACAAGTTGTTGAAATAATATCAACCATAGACCGGTAGTTGTGTGTGAGTGCGAGGAATGTGAGCAATACATCACTTTGGTCATCCATAAGCGCCTTGAGTGCTTGACCAGGAATCACTAAGTGATTCTGTGTTTGAACACTGCAGTTAGTTGTACGAACCCTGTGTAACAGTGGCATTCAAGTATAACTTTGTTTAACACTTATCCACTGTTTCAAGGCTCACTGAACCTAATCTTACTGTGTCCACATGATTAAAGCAAACAGCCTAAAATCGGTAGTGGTGTGTAAGTGCTGGAGATATGAGCAACACAATACTATTGTAATACAAATATGTTTTCGTAATTTTTTAAGACAATGTTTGGGAATAATGTTTCCCAGTTAGCGTCGAAATTACTCTTAAAGCTTAACATGGTAGGGAGATTTATTATACCATCTCGGGGCTTGTTCCATTAGCTAATCACAGGGTGGTTGAAAAAAGCTCGCGTAACAGCAGTCTTGGCCCAGTCTTAAGAAGGTTGATTAAAATACGCTTGTAGCTGTTTTAGGTAGAAACCTCTGTAATTCCGTAATATTGAATTCCCTGGAACCCTATAGAATCTTAAAGTCTTCAATTCAGTCGCCTCGCAGTTCTTCGCTTTTTAGTGAAAACAGATCGAGGTCTTTGACTCTTGATTCATAGGTTTTACCTGTCTGACCCTCAATCGTCCTAGTCGGAATACGCTAAACCGTTTCTCGGCACTCATATAACTATTTTCAAGTACGGGGCCTAGGATTGACGGTAATCCGTTGGAAACAATCTCAGTTTTGTGAGACGTTCTTGGTAGCTGGAGAGGCCAAGCCCCGTGACAAGCTTGGTAAAACGTCTTTGTGGTTGTTCCAACCCGTGCTGGTCACGCTTTAACTATGGTTTCCAGACAGAAATAGCATATTCTAAGTGTGGCCTGACGTACGCCTGAAGAAGAAGGAGGAAGAGACGTGAATCGATGGTTCTGAATGCCCGCTTCAAGAGCCCAACATTTCAATTAGCTACGGTTGAAGCACTTTCACACTGAGCAGAACAGCCCAAGTCATGTTGCACGATCACTCCGAGATCCTTTTCTTGCGTTGTGACAGTGAGGATCTTGCCACCTAGAATATACCTATGGTCGCCAGGAAAGCGAACACGTAATGCATGACATTTTTCAATGTTGAAAGGTAAGCGATTGATCGTTGATCATTCATGCAATGAGTCTAGATCGGATTGAAGTTTTCACGTATCGTCAGACGAATTGATGGAGCGCCAGATCTTGATATCATCCGCAAATAGGAGAAACGGTGATTTCACGTATCCTCCAATGTCACTGATAAACAACAAAAATAGACGCGGGCCAAGAACGGAACCCTGAGGTACTCCACACTGAATTGGGAACGGCTCTGAAAGGGTCTGTTTAACACGCACGCGAAGAGTTCTCGAACGCAGAAATGCAGCTACTCAGGAAAGCAATATAGGTGGTAAACCGAATGACTGCAGCTTCTCCAGTAGTATTACATGGTCAATGCGGTCAAAGGCTTTAGAAAAATTTAAGTAAATAACATCTACTCCTTTACCTTCATCAGCAGATTTGGTCCAGTAATCCCGAGCCAAAAGTAAGTTATAGGAACATGAGTGTCCTCTAAAAAATCCATGTTTTTCTGCAGCAATAATATTGAAGCCGTCCTCAAAAACCATGATTTCGTCGGTAACTATTGCTTCAATCAACTTGGACAGCACTGGGAGGAGAGTGACCGGATGGTAATTGGCGGAATCACTGGAATTTAGACCCTTGAAGATTGGAGTGATGATACTTTCCTTCCAACCAGCAGGGACTTCAAAATTATCCATGAGTCGTTGAAAATACACCGCAAGCGGTTCGCTAAGTTGATCAGCAACTTCTCGCAATGCTTTTGGCGTTATACAATCGATACCTGGTGAGGAGTTGAGTCGAAGTCGCATGATTTTTTCTCGGACTCTGTTAGCAGAAAACATGGTGTAAGAGTTTAGAGGTAATGGGGACAAAAACAAAGGAAAGATTAGGGAGGGGTTTTGGAAAATGGGCATGTAATGAGATCTCAAGACTGCTGCTGCTTCCTTTGATGTAGACGTGGAGCCTGCACTAGTACTAAGGGAGGGGATACCAGTCTGCACCTTCTGCCTTTTGTTGACAAATCTGTAGAGCATTTTGTTATTTTCCAGGAATCGAGCCGTAATTTTACTTTGGTGATCTAATTTATCCTGGCGCACTAGATCAGTGCAATGATTGCGTAATTTTCTATAATGCTCCCAATCCTTCGGCAGTTGTGACAACTTAAACGCAGTCCAGGCGGCATTTCTGCGGCACATCCATTTACGGGTTCTACTCCGGATGAATGTGCCGGCATTTTTTGGGGGAACCGGTCTTGAAACTGAAGAAAGCTCCACTAATTGGTGCCATTTGGTAACAAAATTGCGCCAAGTTGAATCCGAGTCACCTTCTAGCATGAAGTCAAAGCTATTGGAGGCAACAACATTGTAGAGAGTATCGTAATTTGTAACCGTCCGCAGCCTGATGTCGTCTTGATCCGGGTAGTTAGCGTAACACACGAAGTCAAAAATCAGGACAACATGATCGCTTTTACCCAACGGAGGTTCACTCGAGACTTCCTCAATCATCAATACCTCGTTCGTCAGTAGGAGGTCTAGTAAAGATGGTGTGTCATTTCCGCTGTAACGTGTGGGTTCCGTCACGTGACTGTACAAAGGATGACTTTCTATCAGCTCATTTAACTCCCAAGCAAAAGTATCGTGTGCAGGTTCAACACGCAAACTGGGCGAATTGAAGTCTCCCATCAATAAGATATGACTGTGCTTCATTGATAAGGCGAACAGCAGAGAATAGTATACCGATATCAACAACAGGCTGGGCATTTGGTTGATGATAGATTACAGCCAATAAAGCAGAGTCTCTGCTTTTGAGCTGCAGACGGCAATAAAGCGAATCTATAGTTTGTAGATGAATATGAGACATTTCTGTACACTGGAGCAAAGAATTATGGTACAGAAGAACTCCACCACCCTTTTTGGGACGATCTTTTCTAATGGCAGTCATACCATCAAGCAAGATTTCGACATCTGTAACGGACGGTGTTAACCATGACTCAGTTACAGCTATAACGTCGAAATGTCGAGCCGCAATTCGAGCATGAAGTTCAGGAAGTTTACTGAGCAGCCCCTGGGCGTTTGTGTAGGAACACTTCAGGCTTTCGCGGTGTAGAGCGGGGTCTTTACACTTGTTGTGGTTGTTTATTGCGCCGATCCTGGAAGGACAGGAGGAGTTGAGTTTTTTGAGGCACAAACTATATCACCGACAAGACCACTTTGAAGTTTGCCACTTTGCGTTTTATCAAGGGCAGAACGGAGGCGGATCTCGGAAGGCACAAAACGTTTGTGTCGATACCAACTTTGTAACGCATCACTCACCATGGATTCGGATTGGAGAGTCACTTTGAGTATACGGGGCCCTAAGCTCTTGTAGGTAGGCGAGGCAGGCAATCGTTTCAAACCAATAGTCAAAGTATCAATTATTTTACTTTGTTGTTGTATAAAACGCCATTGTTCGCAGTCATGAATGGTGTTTCTGTTGGCATCCGCGTCATTTAGTTCCGGAACTTCTTGAATAAAGACGCTTTTCTTGTCGTTATCTTGTTTCCAATTGAAACTCGTTTCCTTTTTAGCTTGCCGTTCAATCCATGACACGTCCGAAAATATACGAATATGTGAGGTTCCGTTGCGCAAGGTGTATGCAAAAAGCAAAATGAATCCAACATCTATCGAGGATTTAAGCGTGACGCGCAGCAGTCGAGGCTCTCCAATATATACTGATTTCGGATGTCTGGACAAACGCACAATATTCTCAGCCTCTGAAGAAATTTTTAATGACTCACATACGGTCCGCCATTGTTGCGCATCTTGCGCTAGTCAAGTTTTGAAATATGGTGAAGTCGCTTCCGGTACATTGGTGCATATCACGGTTAACGCCTCTATAGAACGGGAGCTTGCCTCCGGGGCTATTTTTTTCGCTGCTGTGAAATTCACATGAGTATAGTTTTCTGCTGAATCTGGAGACAATTTGTTGGTGGTGAATAAAGAACGAGTGCAGATCAGAAGAAAAGCAGCAGTAGTAGCGAATGTCGGAATCAGTGAGCTTACTTGGATGAGCTTGCTACGTTGGATACGGTTGGAGTGATGGATTGGAACAGAGAAGTCGACTTGGCTTCGAGAAGATCTAAGCGCTTCTGAGTTGCTTCCGAGGTTTGCTCATATTCAACTATTTGCTTGGTCATGTAACGCATGAGTGGAGTTTCAAGGCAGGTCATACAAACCACAACTTGTTTTCATCTGCTGAATGTTCTTTCAGCTCCTTAGTTGACAACCCTGAACACGGAGGATAGTACCACGTAGAGCAATAACTACATTCTATGCCATCTTTTACGGGACAAGATCATTGGCTATTACCACAGGTAAACTTATTGTCACTAGTTTTAACAATTTTAGTTCCGGCGGATTGTGTCCCATCGGAAGCCCGAGGGATGCCACTACGATTCTTTTTGCAATCACTGCTGTATTGCATACGTTTGCAGATTTTCTGGTCATACCCATATTAAAAGCCGTTGATAATCAAATAAATACGAAATCAAAAAAATCAGAGAGAAGGCTTTCACGCTGACCTCGAATTCGGATGTCAAAGGCATTCTGAAAATAATTGTAGCTTCCTACAACGACTCTCCATTCATCAAGATGTAGTGACTTCATCAAAAAACCTTAGAACATATGTTGAGCAAAACATTCGTCTACAGAGTACATGCAAGGCACCGCATAATAAGGAATTAGCTACCAAATTCTTCACCAAATGATTTTTTCCAACCTCACCTTTGTGAGTGTTTGATTTTCTAAAAACCTTACGTATAATATTATACTTATAAAATTTTCTTCGACCACTTCACTCCGCTAAATACAGGTCATCTATATGCGTAGTAATAACCCAGAATTAACCGTCAGCGGGCACCTATATGTTAGCATAGAAATACGAAAATTAAAATGGGGTTAATAGTTAGAATAAAAACCATTCCAGGTTGTACGATTGGTCACAATTATGTGAATGACTGGGATTCTAAAATTACGTATTTCATACATGAATGAAATATTTGTAAAACAACCTTGGGTTTTAAAATGTTGATCATGAGAGTATGATTATCTTACTATCACTAGAGTATGTAGCACCATGTAATTTCGCTTTCTTTTTAATCGTTTTCACAGTTTTATCTGATGTTTGCCTCACTCGACACACTTCTGAAGAATTTATCATTTTTCCGTGCCCTTGATCGTTTTTCTTTGATTGTTGTCCTAGCTCTGTTCGTTGTTTTTGTATCATGACGATTAAGATGTGGTGACGGTTCAAATGTTTAATCAATAGTAATCAATAATTTTGTAATTCGAATTTTCTTGTTGTTAACCTCACATTAATTACAATACACTCTTTGTCTACGCACGGTTTTCGTTCTTCTGTGGTTGTCTGGGAGTCGAAATTGTATGTGGATATAACTGGAACACACGCAGCCTCATAATCTATTCTTCAATATCCACTACGAATTGGTAAGCCCGAACACGCATTCAATTAAATTCGATTAACGCAATGAGCCACAATACAAATAACGAAGACAAGATGGAAGATGATTTCATCAATCAATTCACATTACCCGTCTTCGACAAGACAGATCCACGTCTATGGTTTGCACAAATCGAAGCTCTATCCGAGTTATACCGTGTTCGAACGCAACGCACACGCTACAACCGCGTTGTTGGAATGCTCCCAAACTCCATTGCCAGAGAAGTTGCTGATTTAATTTATGATCAACCTGCCACAGATCCTTATGATAAGCTCAAATCTGCGATTATCTCTCGAATTGGTTCCACCGATGAGCAAAACTAGCGAAAACTTCTATCCAGCTCTGAGCTAAAAGATCGTACACCTTCAAAACACTTACGCCATTTGTTACAGTTACAGGGCACATAGAAGGTTGACGAACGAATAATACGGCATATCTGGTTCCAGACTTTGCCAGACGATTTGCGTAATGTTCTGGTTATCATGAAAAACGACAGTAATCTAGACAAGCTTGCTCAATTCGCAGATAAAGTCTACGACATCTCTCGTACCACATCAATCTGCACGGTCAGCCAACCAATTTCCACTCCTCGCACTTCCTGCGCAAATTTGAACAGGGATATATCTGAATTGAAATCCCACATCAGCAATTTGACCTCGCAAATACAGCACTCAAACAGATGTCGAAGCCGTCCTCGTAGTGGAGGGAACCACATACAGCTTCAAAACGCAAAACCAAAATCAGATAAGCCGCAAAGCCAGGCAGTAGAAGCATCAGCTCTGTCTGGCAATAACACCAGCCGCTTATTCTACGTCACTGACGGTTCAACAAAGATGCGTTTTCTTATCGACACGGGTGCTGAACTGAGCGTCATCCCATTCACAAACTTAGAACGCAGAAACCATTCTTCATTGACCCTACAAGCGGCGAACGGTACTCGAATAAGCACATACGGCCAACGATCACTTTCCATCGACCTCGGTCTGCGACGTAACTTTCGATGGATTTTCACTGTTGCCGACGTCAAAACCCCTATCCTGGGAGCCGATTTCCTCTCACACTTTAATCTTCCAGTCAACATGAGTACACGAAAGCTCATTGACAATGTCACAAAGATTAACGTCATTGGCCATTTGTCTAATTCACCCATACAAACTATTCGAGTCCCGATTCCAGATACTGCACCGAATTACGTTCTTCTCATGAGAGAATTTTCGGATGTCTTCAAACCATGCGCACATGACACACCTGTGAAGCATGACATCAAACACCATATTTCAACCCGTGGACCCCCGGTTTTCAGTAGACCACGCAGTTTGGCGCCTAACAAACTTGAAGCTGCCAAACGATAATTCGAGCACATGATGGAACTCGGAATAATCCGTCCATCAAATTCACTTTGGGCCATACCTCTTCATATTGTCGAAAAGAACAAACGTACGCCTGTCGTCCATGCGGCGATTATCGTGCTTTGAACCGTGTAACGATCCCAGATAGATGTCCTATCCCACACATACATGACTTTGCACTCTCTCTTCACGGAAAATCGGTGTTCTCGAAGTTGGATTAAATGCGTGCATATCATCAAATCCTCGTAGCTGAGGAAGATATTCCCAAAACTGCCATCACCACTCCTTTTGGTCTGTTCGAATTTCTCAGGATGCCATTCGGCTTACGCAATGCTGCACAAACTTTCCAGAGATTCATGGACCAAGTTTCCCTCGGTCTATTTTTCGTTCACGTGTACATTGATGATGTCCTAATCGCAAGTGAAAATCCCACCGAACAGCCTGAACACCTTCGTGAAGTATTTTAACGTCTATCCCACTACGGCATTGTGGTTAATCCCGATAAATGTCTGTTTCGTGTGAGTTCTATCGAAATTCTTGTACACCGAATTGATAGTTCCGGTATCAAACCGTTACCTCAAAAACTATCAGCTATCCAAGATTATCCATGTCTCAACTCTATCCGTCAAGTCAGACGTTTCTGAGGTTTAGTCAACTATTATAGACGCTTCATTCCACAATGTGCTATGATTTCACAACCATTGACTGACTTGTTACGTGGAAAGAAACGTGAATTTAAAATGAATGACGAAGCCATCAAATCATTCGAACAACTCAAATTCGCACTAAACAAAGTCATTTTACTGACTCATTTATCAACGAACCCCAATGCTAGGTTGTCTCTCGCTACAGACGCATCACAAGAAGTAGTCGGCGCAGTCCTTCAACAAGAAGAAGACAATATCACCAAGCCACTCGCTTTCTTTTATCGTCGTCTTTAACCAGCTCAAACTCGATACAGTACGTTCGGTTGTGAGTTACTGGCTATCTATTATGCGATACGACATTTCAAACATTTGCTTGAAGACCGTGATTTCACATTATGGACAGATCACGAGCCCTTAACGTTTGCTCTTTCCACACCATCGGATCGATATTCGCCTCGAGAAATACGTCACTTGGATTATATCTCGCAATTCACGAGTGACATTCGATATCTTTCCGGCTCGTCAAACACAGTCGCCGATACATTCTCTTGCATTCAGTTAAGTTCTATCGACCTGCCTCGAATCGACTTTGAACAATTAGCACGTTCGCAGAAAAATGACCCGGTAATAAATCTGTATATTACTTCACAATCGGGTAAAATCCGCCGTATTCCGATACCTATTTCTAATTCTTATCTGGTTTGTGACATGTCTACGGGTAAAGCACGTCTAATTGTCACATCAGATTTGAGACGTACCGTATTCGAGCATTTACATGGTTTATAACATCCAGGAATAAAAGCTACTCGGAAGCTGATTAGCTCTCGTTATCTGTGGTCTGACATACATAAAGACATTCAACTTTGGACCTAGAGTTGCCTCTGATGTCAACAAAGCTAAGTCCAACTCCACACCATCAGTTCCCCCGGTGTATTTCCACATGTTACGGAGCGCTTTCAGCACGTTCACTTGGATCTCGTTGGTCCATTAGCGGTCTCTAACGGTTGCTCCTATATATTGACCTGCGTCGACCGTTTTACCCGTTGGCCATTGGCTGCAGCCATACAGGATATCAGTGCAGAAACGGTTGCGAAAGCTTTCGTTCAACATTAGATCAGCAACTTTGGTGTACCGAACACTATTACCACTGACAGAGGTTCCCAATTTCAGTCAACGCTTTTTTGGGAATTGAATAGAACACTCGGTACAAAACACATACAGACTACAGCCCAACATCCTTCTTCAAATGGCTTAGTCGAAAGATTTCACCGGCAACTCAAAGCTACAATCATGAGTCACGGGAATTCAGAACGTTGGTGCGAGTCATTTCCTTTGGTGCTTCTTGGTATCCGTACAACCGTAAAAGAAGACCTGGGTTGCTCAGCTGCTGAGATTGTTTACGAGAGTACACTTAACCTACCTGTCGAATTTCTGACATCTTCCGATTCATCAAATGATCTCACAGCTCCACAACATGCCAGTCGCCTTCGCAGCTTCATGAAATCATTACGAGCTATCCCAACTCGCCAATACACCCAACCGTTCTACATCCCATCCGACTTGTCTACCTGCCACTTTGTGTTTGTGCGCGCTGATCATGTACGTCGACCACTTCAACCGCCTTATACTGGTCCGTAAAAGGTGCTCAGCAGGCATCCCAAGTATTTCGTAATTGACCGGAATGGATCAAGGGAAACTGTCAGTATCGATCGTCTGAAAGTCGTTTACGTAGAACCAACATCGGAAGCGAAAGCAAATACCCGAAACATTACTCCACAGACGTCTACTGCTGACGAACACGTCCTTTCGTCTGATTCACCAGGAACCAACCTAACCCTTGATAAACCCCCATTCCGTTTGTGTCTTGAACCACCCGACAGACAAACACATTCAGGTCGCAAGGTACATTTTCCCCAAAAATTTGATGACTTTATAACCTAATTTTTTCGAGCGTTTTTTATTTGTCCGACGCTCTAGGAGGGGAATCCGTGGTGACGGTTCAAATATGTGACTAATAGTGATCAATAATTTTGTAATTCAAATTTTCTTGTTGTTAACCTAACATTAATTACAATACACTCGTCGTCTACGCACGGTTTTCGTTCTTCTGTGGTTGTCTGGGAGTCGAAATTGTATGTGGATATAACTGGAAAACACGCAGCCTCATAATCTCTTCTTCAATATCCACTACAAAGAACAACCCGACGTCTAAATACATTTCCGAATAAATTTAGCTAGCTGCAGTTATTCTCTTCCATTTTCTATCTTCCTATTTTGTAGAAAAATTTGTCAGCCTTTAATGGTTATTCTTTTTTTGTCATTGTATGCTTCATAAGAATAACCTTAGAAAACCGCGCGAAGCCTCGTTCTACAACATAAAATACACTTGTGTGTGCATCATAAACGTAAACTTTGATTTCTTTTCATCCTAAATTGGCTATTTTTCTTCAATTTCACTTTACCAAGTTCTGTTAATTTTTTTCAACTAAGTGATTTATTCTTGGTAGCTCGATTTTTTCATTACTTTTGCTTGGAACACATGTTTTTGACTTTTTTTAAGGTTTTCTGAATTTACTAAAAAACGTGTTTCGCAATTCAATGTAGTTGTTGCCCTACCCCAGCTTTCGTTGATTCTAACCCATACGTCTGTTTCCAACAGATAGAAGTCTTGTTTCGAATTACACGAATCTCAAACGAAGATGTTATGTTCTCTCTTGTTCAATCTAGAATTTATATATATATATATATATATAAACAAATCTGTCCGAAGACTGATCCTTGTGGGACAAAACGGGCAACTTTAATCGACACACAAAACGGTCGTTTTTGACTCTCACGTAAAACTCACGGGGTATTTACCATTCTTTAGTCCATCCATGGAGTTTACCTTGTACTCCGTAGGTTGGTAGTTTTGACGAATGTATTTCGTGATTTACACGAAATCGATATAAATCACGTCCATGGAGTTTCCGGCATCCAGTAGCTCAGAACAAGCTTTTTTTGCTAATAGCAAGTTTGTCAGGCAAAATCGTTTTCTTCCTGGATCCATGCTGTGCCTCGAAGATTAAATTATTATTCTCGAAGTGATTTCGCAAAGCATCAGCTATTATGGACTCCGTTAATTTTGATAGCACTGGCAATAAAGCTATCGGACGAAAGTTTGAAGGATCTTTTCTCTCGCCACCTTTGTAGATGGTACTAATCAGGGCGGTTTTCCAAATTTCTGTCTCTGCTCAAGCATAATGGTAAACACGTCAGACGTCGGTATTGCCAATTTAGATGACAGATTATACAAAACGTTTCTCTGTATATTATCTTTACCAGGTGAACCTGTTTCCTTCATCGCCATTAATTTTGTTTGATCAACGTTTGTGGGAAATTCCATTCAGTGAAAAATTGGCAGGCTGCAGCTGTCAGATTTCAAGAACTCTCCATGTTTCTACACTTGTGAGATTACTGATGCAAATTGTTATCGAAAAACATTTGCACAATCTTTAAATGATGTTAAAATGACAGTAGCCGAGGCCAGTGGCGGTATTCCCATTTTCACATTCCGGAGGTCGTTGACGTGTTTGTACAATGCTTGGGAACAAATTTTTCAACTAGATTGCTTTGGTAATCTTTTATGTCTTTTCGAATGAGGCAGACACACCTATTTCGCAATCAGGTGTAATTGCACCAAGTTAAACCAGACGGATCGTCCAAGTATTTGTAGCAGGCATTGTCACGCTTGCACATCCATTTCCGAGGACTGCTTCTGAGAGGATGTTTTGGACACTGTTTGCTGCATATTATTTCCACGTTCGATGATAGATCAATGATAACACGGAGTTGCTTGTAAAACGTTTCCCAGATTTCCTTATCTAAGCTGATTTCAAGGAAATCCCATCGATTTACAGTAGTAAGACCTCGAAGCAAGTAATAGTTCACCCTTGTATACGTTCGTTGAGTATTTCCTACTCGTTTGTATTGATAAATATAATCGAATGTCATGACAACATGATCACTCAATCCGATTGGAGCTGTATAGGAAACACATTCTATCATGAGTTCTTCATTTGTAAGTATGAATTCCAGGGTAGATGGGGTTTGTACAGATCGAAATCGCGTTGGTTCAAGGTAATTCAAGGTTTTTAATGGTCTAAAAAGCAACAAGCTTAACAACAACCATAGGATGGTAAAAATTAAAATTTAAGTGTATCAACAATATAAGAACATAGATTAAACAGTATATAAGTGTTCTGGAAACGAATAATGCAATAAAAATTCGTCTAATTTCGTTTTAAAGTCATGCAAGCTAGTGGCGTGAGCAACGGTTGAAGGTAAACTGTTCCAAGTAAAACAGACACGGACAGAGTAAAAATACCTTCTACAGTTCAGGCGGGAATGGGGTACGACCAGCACATATTCATGGGTCCGATAATTCCTCGTATCCCTTCGCGTGAATAAATCCTGTAAGGGATGGTTCTGGGTATGGAATGTTTTGTAAAGTAAGATAAGGTCTCCTCTGATTCGTCGATAGGGAAAATCAAACAGATTCAGTTGAGCTATCCTTTCTTTATATGGTTTGTTTCGGATGCTGAGAACTAGTTTCGTTGAGCGGTGATAGATTCGCTGCATAAGTTCCACATCCCTCTTGAGCCACGGAGACCATGACTGCACACCGTATTCCATGACTGGTCTCAAGTATGTATTCATGATCCTTGGGAATATCTTGGGCGAAAATTTCCCAAATACACGTTTGAGTAGATTTAGAACACGTGTTGCTTTTTTAAAGGCACTGTTAGTTTGAAGTGATGTTTTTAAACTGGAGCATATCCAGACACCCAAATCTTTTTCTTCACTGCAATTTTCAAGGACATGCGAACCTATGTGATATGTGAACTCTACTCGATTCCCCACATTCATGATCCTGCATTTGTTGAAGTTAAACGGCAGTTTGTTCATCAACGACCAGCTGTGAAGCGTATCAAGATCCTTTTGTAAAAGCAGACAGTCTTCTGGACTACGAATGCTGCGCCAAATCTTTATGTCGTCCGCAAATAACGAAATGTTACATCGAACAATTTCCGGTATTTCATTGACATAAACCAGAAAGAGGATCGGACCAAGGACTGAGCCTTGGGGAACTCCGCTAGTTGCTGCAATTGGTTTGGATAATGCACCATCAACACGTACCTGGTTAGTGCGATTTGTTAGGTAGTCATTTAGCCAATTCAGCAACTTTCCAGTGATACCAAGCCTTTCAAGCTTCTGCAGTAGTAGGGAATGGTCAACACGATCGAATGCTTTTGAAATATCCAAGTAGCACGCGTGTATTGCTTGTCCTTTATCTACCGATTTAGTCCAATCATCTAGCGTTACCAGTAAATTAGACAAACAGGAATAATTTCGTCTGAATCCATGCTGGTTCCTCGAAAGCAACTGATTATTCTCGAAGTGTTTCATTAAATCGTCAACAATGAGTCGCTCAAGTATTTTTGAAATCACTGGTAACAGAGTAACGGGTCGGTAATTGGAAACATCGGAGCATAGTACATAGTTGTAAAGAAGGTTGCAAGTCATTATTTCTTGAAGAAAGCTTTTGAATGAATCGTCACCTGTAATGTGTGTTGCAAGTGTCGGTACATTAAAATCACGAAGGAGGAGCGAATATGAATATGTGAGCTTCAAAGCAAAACGTATTGCATTAGATAGAACAGTGTCAGTGGCAGATAATAAAGTAGGGGGCGATAAATCAATGTTAAGAGGCACTTACATTAATCATGCAAGTCAGTAGAGCAAAACATTGTATCTATAACATCTAGCTGAGGGTAGAAAGACATATTGCAGTTTATACTTTCATGCAAGTAGAAAAGGACACCGCTGCCTTGTGTTGCTCGATTTTTTCTGTAAATAATCAGGTGTAGGTTTTTAGTTCAGTGAACTTGCCCGAAAGCCCTGAGCGTCGGTGTAACAGCATGATAGAGATTTGATTTTTGTTTCAGATGAAGAACTCATAGTAGTGTATTCGCCGACCCAGAATTGGTGAGCTGCTGCAGGTTTTTTGTCTCCAGTGCATTAGATTGACTTGGTAGCGAAGTCATTTAAGTAACAATAGTGTTCGTACGCTTTATGTCGTATACAGCCCGAAATTTGAATTTCAGGAGGTCTGAATTTGCGGCATTGATACCACACCTCGAGTATACTATCCTTCATTTCGTTTGTGCGGTATGATATTTTGACAGGAGGAGGTTGTCGCGATTACTTTTACGGTTTAAAGCGCATAACACGAGTCGTTATTATGCCCCTTAACCTAAGGTCTTTTGTAAAAACCTCCATTCACTGCAATCGTATTGCAGACTTTTACTTGATTCTCCTTCGTTCGAACTGAATACACCATGAACTAAACCACCTCTGCTATTTATAGCCTCTTTTATCAGTTCCGTATTTTTACGATGAAAATGTAGTCCTTCCCACAGAACGTTTGGGAATATTCGCACAGCCGATTTGTTCACAACTAAGAGGGATGAGGCGAGCAACATATTTTCTACATCTTAGTCTGACACTAGCATTACACGTAGTAACCTCGGCGTGTTCGAACAAGATGAGTTCGGGGGTCTAAACAATCGTGTCAGCGACGCCGATGAAGCAGTGATACCTAAGCTTCGGCAAAGGTCATTCCATTGTTTCCCATCATCTGCCTTGCGTTACTTTTGCGATGGCGAAGTCGATTCAATTAGATTAATAAAAATTACCGTTAAATCCTTAATTTTTCCTCTTGGGGGGTTTTCGTGTTCAAACTCTCCGGTCTTAGCTTATATACATCCTTCGATAATTCTTTACTTCCATTTACTTGACTACTTGTCTGATTCACAATATCATTGGTCGTACTGAGCTGTTGAAACCGACTTTGTTCGATTTCTGTAGAAATCAATGTTTCCGTGTTCGTTAAGGCTCTCGTGTAAGACTTAAATTGAATGTGGTTAAGGACCGCGTTTTGAACTTGCTCTAGCGCGTTCTGACACGCAAATTTTCGGGAAGACTCTACCATGTTTTCAATCCGTTTAAAGTTCGACTTTACAGCAAACAAGCGTCTTTCCATAATCGAATCAGAGTTTTCGACTCGTGATAAATAACTATTTACTTTTAATCTGCTTGGATTACATATATAGCAGATGCCTGGTATTTTTCCATTATTAATTAGAGTCACTGATTTGGATGATACAGACTTTTCACAAATCGCATGAATAGCAATTATACACAAGTAACATTTATCTTGATGTGATCTGGGACTTACCAGCTCTGAACAAAGTTAACACTTTTACACGCCCCGTCGTCAGCTCCGTTTAAGGTCACGTTGTCGGTAATCGTTACGAGTCGATACGGTGGGCGAAGCGGTGGTTAATCGCTCGGTGTCTGTCGATTGGGTGCAACAACGAGTGGATACGATGCAGTGCGATCAAACAGACAGTAAACATGTACCTTTTCACGTGAAGCGGGGCTGTTCTGTTAGATTTGATCCCACAGTTTTGAAATAACTGTTGGTAAATACCAACTAAAGAGATCTTCCTTTTGGTATGCGAGTTGATTTGAGTTTGATTTTCAAGGATTGACGTTTCTCAGACTTAAAAAAAGTATATTCCGAATGAGGAAGTTGAGACAAGTTCAATGATATAAAAACCGTTTAGAGCCGTCAATAGAGCAAGCAATAAAATCCAAATATATGCTATCGTAAATTTGTACTTAGACACCGTAGTCTGTCACCATGGTGAGTGCAATTCATAATCTTGCGCTGATTACGTCCCTGCCCTTTGTGCACACCGCCCGTCACTACTACCGATTGATTAAGCAAGGTCATTGGATCGATGCTTCGGCGGCCAGGCCGTATTCATCTTGGTGACATGTACCACAAATTTATTTAAGCCAGAATTTTCGACACTCCGTTCCAGTAGCACTTATCCCAGTAAGTAAACTTACGAAAGTGAATAACTCTAAAATGCAGTTATTAAATGTTATATGGAATTAATATTATTAGGGAGGCAGAGTCATGCTCCATATAAACATATCTATACGTATCATGTGAGCATGATCGTACTTTTCGAACATCATGGGAAGGTAATTCATGTTCAATTGTAGCTATCATATGTAATTGAATGCGAAATCCCTCTATAGTACAGAGTCATCCGCCATCGTGAGTGTGTTTTGCATATGCTGCCGTATGGTTAGATTCAGCGACGAAGCTCGCGGATTTGGATCGACAAACAACGGCAAAATGATCAACTTTAGCACATTTATGGCGCTTGACATTACGTTCATGCTGGATCATTCGCTCGGTGATTCGAAATTCCGCAGCGTTAGAATTATTACTTCGATTGTGTAGTACTTTTCGGACTTTGCGATTGTCCAACTCGGGCTACATCATTAACGGTGGGACAACAGGGAGCTTGAACCATTATTTCTTCCTGATTTGTAGCAATGTCACTATATTAAGCCCCAGTGATCTTGCGTGGGACTTGAGCTAAAAGCATTTTTCGTAATTTGGGGCGTAGGATGCGGTTAAGCAATTGTTGTTTGCAGAGGAATTCATCGAATTTCTAGGCTAGTAACTGGGGTCTTACAAACGAACTGCTTGGTTTCATTGAGAGATAAAGCAATTCAAAGGTTCGCTTGCTTTTTGAATAGTCCGTGTGAACTTGAATCATGTAGCATAAAGATTCTGCTGTGCACCCAGCAATGTAATTAGTACAGTAAATACTTCATTGAACGTAGTTTTATTACGGACATCATGGATATCATATTGTCTTTGTCCAACAGGACCCAGATGATTTCTTAACAATTTTAATGTGTTTTTTCGACGAGCACGAGTTTTGGGTGTAGAATGTCCAGTAGTTCAAAGTAACCCAGAGAAGTAGTTTTTCATGTGATTCGTGAATCTCGAGGAGGACAGCTAACATCCTTCCAAATGTGTGTAGGAGGGCAAATATGAGCGAATGAATTCATTGTAAATAATCCGATAAATCTCGCGACGCCAATATGTTTCATAGCAGTAAGAACGTACATGCACGTTAGGAACCAAGTTTTATTCGTCCGAACATTAACAACGACCTACTAGAGACACTCTCATGCAAGGTGATTCTTTATTCAGATGATATTAAACTTTGGATGATGATTAAAGCAACTGCGGACTGTGTACAGCTGCAACGTTAATTACATTCACTCCATGAATTGTCTGTACGGAATTGTTAGCAATTCAATTTCCAAAAATGCAAGGTGTTTCAAATTCTTAAGCAATTAAATTAGCAATATCACTTTGGATGGACGATTTTGAGCTGGACCTAGTCGGAAATGGATCTTAGAGCCTAGGTATGCGGCAGCCTGAAAAACAACCTGCATTGTGAGGTCATCTACAATCGTGCTTCCAAGCTTCTAGGTATGCTGCGACGGATTTTTAGAACCTTCTCGCTTGGAACGTTGCCCAACATCATGGAAGCATACTTAATTCCAACAATACTGAATGCATCACGAGCTTGGACTCTGTGGTTAAAAAAGGATATATTATTGCTTGATAAAATATAATATCGTGCAACCAAACTCGTAACTGGTTTCGGGAAAGTAGCGTACGAGGAACGATAGCAAAACTGAAACTCACTACTCTCATTCAAAAAAGCCTTCGAAGTGATGTGATACTAACCTACAAAATATTAAATACCCAACATCGTCCATTTATTCGAATACTGTGAGCCACGAAATACACGCAGTCACTCAGCGACACTAAGAATCCCCATCATATATCAGCTATGTAGTAGGCTGACCACTACAATAATGTCCCCAATGAATGTTGGGAAAAAGGCACAGGAGAATGAAATTTCATCGCGGTAGCCAAAACGTGCACGGAAGTAATCACGGAACACGACTCAACGGGAAGTGTGTATGAAGGACAATTGTTAGGTACAGTAAAACAATGTTGTTACACAGCCACCTTCAAGAAGTCTGGTCAGAGAAGACATGTGATCAGTAATTGACATTTGAACGGGCTAAGCGGTCTCAGGACGTTCCAGGTTGGAACATAGTTTCTCAGCAACCAGTCACTTCGAAATTAGCCAAGGCACTTGATCTGCATGGGTCTATTGTAGGTGGTGACCAGGGTAGGGTACACAATAAACCGATCAGTACTAAGCCGAAGCACGTCTCACATGGGGTGAACGTGCTGCCGGAGCCCACTCACACGGGGTGAACATGTTACTAGCGGGAATCACCTGCCTGGCATGGTTTTAGTATGAACACAGTAGGAGCAGATGCAGGTACATCCGTAGGCTTGACAACGAAGAACCAGATGCTTCGAAAACATAGTCCCTGATGAGAATTTCTTGCATCCCCAGGGTTGATGGCAAACGGCATTGCTTGGAGAAAGCTGAGTGGCGTGTAGTCAGACTTGCAAGGTAATGGACTGATAGGTTTCGAGCTGGAAGTTGTGTTCTCATGGTTGGACCTACCGAGTTGGTTGGCGACAATCGTCGGTGATCAGTGGGTGGCGTGTGGCACGGTTTGAACAGTGGGCGGTGTATCTGAGGAGTGCATGGGATTAAAACCACGACCGAGTTATAGTGATGAGGCACAAAAACATGCTCCACGCGATAATAAGTTGTTAAATACCCGCTACATAATCGACAGACTGACGGATTCGCGCGCCTACTCGCTGTGGGGTGATGGCGGATTATGAGTAAATACTTGATGTACAAGTGGTTATTATCCAAAATAGCGGGGTTGCCATGACAGTTTCACGCTGCACGTATCCACTGGTTTTCGGCCATACAAATTTTTTCGTAAGAATCTTAACTCTAGCACGAATGCCAGGATGTGAAAGTTTGTGTATGTTATGCATAATGCGCCTGGATAAATAGTCGAAGACCGCTGCGGTAAGACTCCAAGGCTATAGCCCAAGCCATCGGGCAAGCGGAGAAGTGTGATATCGAAAGAATAGGAGTCCCTGTGCTGTGTGATGCCGCATCGGTAGCTTGCACTGCAGCGAATTCTCTGAGTTCGAGGGAGAGTGGCAACTCTATCACACTCGTTGCAGATAGTGAGTCAGAGATAGGAAGTGGGGCACCTGAGATATATGGTATATCAGTCGTGAACTGACTGACAAAATCCTGGTGCGTAGTCTCTAGAAGAGTACCTACCCGCAAAGTGCCAAGCAACAGGAAACAGGAAAAGCAGATAAGCAAGCGCGTGAAAAAGATAAGCGTGCAAGCGGAATATACAAAGCAAATACACAAAAAGCAGCTTTTTTTTAGTATCACTGCGTGCGTTTTTGTGTTTTTAGTTTTTTATCAAATATAATACCGTATTAAAAAATGATGACACAATAAAATACACTGGTGCCGCTGGCTTCGGTTTGTAGCCATATCTCGTAAGGTTTCCAGCTAACTATTGTGTGAAAATTTTGGACCCTACCCAGGCAAACGAATACGCCCCACCGAGCCTAGCGCTACGGTGAGTTTCTTCATCCAAACGCGCCACGCCATGGACTAGCCACCCGATCGTTTTTCCCAGCATTTATCAGGCTCTGTGAATAAGTCGTGACATGGTGAACGGTGCTGAGCCATTCTTAAAACATGAATCCCTGAATGCTACTTATGTCTGACGAGTCTGTTTTGTTTTGAAAAGACTTAGAGTGGGATGGGATACAACATCTTTTAAAAAATTGTTCCAGGCGATACAAACACGAACGGAGAAGTTTCTTCTGCAGATGATGCGTGAGGTCTATTGAATAAGTTTTCGGGAGTGGCGGCGTAGATGCGAAGTTTTTGTGTTCAAGGCGAACAAATCTGAACAAGAATGATTTTGTGTCGGCAGAATTTGTTAAAGCAAAATAAGATCCCAACAAATCCATCGATATTTCATGGTGAACAAGTTGAGTTTCGCCTGTCTTTCAGATCATTGGACGCATAGACCCCTTACTAGCTTGGTTACTCGTTGCTGCGGTGGTTCAAGCATCCTTTCGTCCTTTATTAGCCTCGGTTTCCAATCTTGCACGGCATACTTTATATGTGGCCGAATGAATGCTCCCAGAAGTACACGAAATGGGGCTGGCTCAAATTTGTTAAGGGCTTGTCGTAAAAGACCTACCATGGTGCCGATAAAGTTGGCTGTTTTCATGCACTTGGCTGAGATAAAGAGATTGCATTGTGTGATGACCCCTAGTTCGCGTTCAGAAGCTGTCACATGCAGTAACTGATCCCCAAGAAGATATAGTGGAGCAGTCCTCATACGAGTGGGAACAATACGGAATTGCATTACGTTTAAGGTAACTCTGTTGTCAGTTATCCATTTGTGTAGTGTGCTGACGTTGGCCTGGAGCAAATTCACGTCGTGCTAGCCGCGAATAGTACGCCAAAGATTAATGTCATCCACGTAAGGCAATACAGACAATTGCAGAGAGCGCGTAACGTCATTTATGAATATGAGGAACAGGTACGCACCTAAGCCCTGTGGAACTTCACTTAGAGTGGCAATTGGAGATAAAACAGTTGTCCACTCGAACTCGGGTGCTTTGTTCACTCAGATAACTCCTCAGCCAGTAAAGTAATTTCTCACGGATTCCCTGCGAGGCTCACTTCTATAGGAGTGTGGATGTGTGGGGTACTCACCTCTGCATGGAGTAGAGCCATCTATTTTCTACCCCGTATGCTGAAATATGCTAAGAATTCAGGCATCATGGCAACTTCAAATATCAAATGTGCTGACCATTGCGCAGTTTCAAGTGAATAAGCTAAAAGAGAACTTCCGGTGGCGCTCAGCCCGCTTGTAGAAGAGTCTTAGTTGCTGATGCCGATCTGCAAGGCAATAGTGAGACTACAGTCAGAGTTTTCTGTTCAAACTCACAAGCCTGATCCAGACAAAGTGCCGAACAGTCATAAACTGTACATCGGCTAAGATACTATCAGGTTGCCCAGGCCCAGACAGATATGAGGATGAAAATAGAAATAGTAGTGAGGCTCCAGCATATTTTCGCTTGCAGCTCATTACCAATGGGAAATCAATTTAGTACGGTGTTAGCTGCACAGCACGGAAGTACTGCACGATTCCACATCCCTGCATCTAGAAAAAAAATATTCGCTTGCCACACGCATGATCGCTGGCTTGCATGTACCTTCTCTTAGCATTAGGGCTTTTCTCGCTCAAACGGAGATAGCTTTAGGGTGATCCTCCTTAACTTGGACGACTTCGTTCAGATGTATTCTGTGGTTGGTACAATGATCATAGCCGTAAACTGTGTAAGTGGCATCTTACGCTGGAACCTAGAGCATTCGGCTAGTTAACGCCCTCAACTTACTTTTCGAAAACTTGTCTGGACAGCTACAGTGGCTGCGCGTAATAATAGGCTGTCCGAACGATAACAGGTGCTAATTCCGGAGCCCTTCTAACGAAAAATTGGTTTGGACCTTAACGTGGTGTAATGGCTTGTGTACCGTTATGACCCTTTGAGCTGTACTGGGTGGTCATTTGGCTCCAACAGAGCTACTGATACCAAGAAGGTCGATGGGTAAATGTCAGACAAACTCAGTCTCAACCCACTGCATTGTGGTTTTGGTTTTTTTAGCCAAAGGCTCCGGGTGGGGGCCCCTAAGCCAACCCCCTACTTCGGCCTTGGCAACTGGGTAGTATCACGCCCACAAGCAACTATGAAAATACAGCTAAAAATGACAGATCTCGTGCTCTCGCGCTTTGTTCACAATTCTTTCAATGCTCTCACACTACATGCAAACTATTTTAATAAGCGTTTTCCGTTTTGTAGTTCTTTGAGTAGCCCTGACAAAAGTATTGCTTTTTCATCGTGGTCTCCAACTTTAGCCACGTCGAGTGTTTCGCCTGCTTCTAATACCTCCACAGCGTTCTTTCATCCGCCCGTATCATTCAAAATAGCGGCTTATAATGTACGGACTATTATGCATTGGACTACAGGCAACATTGGCCCGCGCACTCGATAGCCTTGATATCGATGTATGCTGTGTGTCGAAAACGCGCATGCATAACTCCAGTTCGGTTACGGTTTTGTTTAATCCTTCAAATTTATACCTGTCCACTGATGACGACGCCACGGCATATGTTCAGGCTGTTGTCGGAATCGTCTTGCTTTAGCATCTGAGTGCCAAACGGGGAGAGCAAATCCGCGAGGAACAAACTGATTTTCTTGCCGGTCGAGAGCGTGTGGATCAAATCTTCACACCCGTCAATTACTGTAGCAACGCCACACTTTTCGTAGGATCATCATCGTGGTATTCCTTGACATTCGAGCGGCATTCCAATCAATCAATCTTTGGAACTGAAATACGGAGTGCCCGAAAAGTATGTTTGAACCTCTAAAACATTATATTACGGAACCTCGGCAGGGTTCCAGCGTACGGACAGTTGTCGACCTCGTTCACTATCTCCACTGGGGTGCGGCAGGGCTGCTCTAACTCGCCGTTATTTTTTAACTCCGCGATCGACGATGTCCTAAGGAAAGCTTGAGCTAGTCCGATGAGCGTAGGTGTTGATCTTCTGCCGGGCGAGAGAGCTACCGATCTAGATTATGCGGATGACATCGCTCTTCTGAGAGATGTACCTCATATAATGCAACAAGCCCTGAACCGCCTGACACTTGAATCTTCAAGGTATGGCATGTGCTTTGCCACTAGAAGGTGTAAAACACTTACCCGGGACTGGAGCGGCTCTCTTCCAAATCGCACTGTGTGATTTCAATCTTGATCTGGTCCACAGCTTTGTTTACCTCGACAGTTGTATCTCTGCTGGCGGTTGTGTCGATAACGAGATCTCACTGCGTGTAAGCAAAGTAGGTGTAACGTTAGCTAACCTTCGCCATTTTCGGTGTCAACGCGATTTTTCACTCCATAATAAAGGTCGAGTGCACAACGCAGGCGTGCTTGCTACACTCCTCTATGGCTGCGAAACTGGGTGTATCTGACAGTAAGATGCCCATCGGCTTTCTGTTTTCGACACCCGTTGCATGCGTACGATTGCTCGCATTTGGTGGAAGAATCGCGTTACAAATATAGATGTCTGCAAGCGGGTCATAGGACCACGTCGCTACGGACTGAGAGAAATGCTGATGCTTGCTCGTTTACGATGGTTATGACAGGTTTTATGAATGCCTCACCACTGTTTACCACACCGCGCCTTATTTGCAGAACCTGGTAAAAGTTGAGATAAACGACCGGTGGCCAGTCCATAACGGACCACGTTAGGATGAAGAAACTCACCGTAGCGATAGGCACAGTGGGGCGTATTCGTTTGCCTGGGTGGGGTCCGAAAGATCCACTTGATCGTTAGTTGGAAACCTTACGAGAGATGGCTGCAACTTGAAGTCAGTGTCACTAGTGTATTTTATCATGTGTGTCATAAATTTTATCTGATATGATTGTATGATATTTGATCAAAAAAGAAAAATCGCATGCAGTGAAACTATAAAAACAAGTTGCTTTTTACGCATTTGTTTTTGTATATTCTGCTTGCCCGCTTTCGTTTTTTACGCGTTTGCTTATCTGGTTTTCCTGCTTCATGTTGCTTAACACTTCGGCTCCAGAATTGTGCTTCATGATGATCATTTTTGTGTTAAAATTTACTGCTGTCCATCGTCTTCTGTATCCGTTTGACACGAATTTTTTATAGATATTACTTTGTCACTGATAGGCCATTCCCTTCCTTTTCTATTCACAGGTACACGCTCCTGTGCTACCATCGAAACAAGGGCAGTGCCAGGTGCTCCTATGCAGATCTCCCAAAGAATCTGGACACTCGTTTCGACTTTGTCTGTTATTGCCCCGTGTTACTGATACTTCTTCTGGAGCCAAAGCAGAAGGTGGGTTATCCCGGATAACTCATTTCACGATACGAATCATGGGTACATTCTACTGGCAAAACGGAACACGGGACTCTAGGACCACTATTACACTGTCCCGGGTTTCAAGTCCCATCTCCTCCATGAATGAATGAAAGCACAAGCCTGGTCCAGGCAAAGTGCGGCACAGTTAGAGACTAACACGTGGGCTGAGATACTGTCAGGTTGCCCAGGCCTAGACAAACATGACAAAAGAAATAGAAAGAAAATAGAAATGGTAGTGAGACTCCAGCGTGTTGCAGCATGCACCTCACTACCGGTGTTCAATCAATTGAGCACGATGTTAGCCGTACAACACAGAAACACTGCACGATTGCACATCAGTGCATATTGCACCCTGTTAGGAAACGCTTTTGAAAACTGTTTTGTCGACAAAAAATTTCGTTTCGCAGCAATTTCCAGTTTTTCACCCAATTGTGGTTTGCGTGAATTGTTTGCCCGACTGAATCCCCCTAAACCTTCTACAACGAGTCATTGATTTACCTAAGAGTTTGAAAACCCTGATGATTTTGATCCCATATTAACCAAGGAGAATGCAAGTCATAAGAAAGTTAAATCTTTCTTTTCGAGATTATAATTGGTAAAGTTTGTGTGTAGGTGATATGACACATACTCTGCACCATCTTTGTATCCATCTTTTACATTCTCTCAAGTGTATCACGTTCGCCTTTCGTATTATGGCTAAACTACGCATAGCATATATTCTAAAAATTGAAGGACCATGTGTCGAATGAAACTTCCTTGCAGTAAGGGCCGCAAATAAACGGCGGATGGCCCCTTATCGTCCTAGTAGCACTATCTATTTTCCTCTACGAGTTAGTTAATTACGCAAAAGCGAATTTCATTACATTTATTTTGTTATGGACACAAAAAACAGCACCAGTAGATCACACATACACGAATGTGCAATCTTACAGTACTTCTGTACTACACAACTGAAACCGTGTTAAATTGATTTGGCACCGGTACTGAACAGAATGCAAAAACACGCTGGAGTCTCACTGCTATTTTATTCCTTATATCTGTCTAGGCCTGAGCAACCTGACAGTATCTTGGCCCACTTGCGGTCTATGACTTCGTCCACGCCTAATCCTCGATAGGTTCGGTAACTTCTTAGGTCTCACCCTTCCTATCTTTTTTAGAATTTTTACCATATCATGGTTGTATGGTAGTTAAGCACCCGTTACTTGTTACCGGTATAGCTATGACTTCACGGCACTTTGCCTGGACCAGATTTCTGATTTCATACTCATACTCGTATATGCAATAATTGCATGTAAGTGCAATTGTGCAGCACTTTTGTACTCTGCAGTTAACCGTGCTAAATTGAATTGCCACTGGCAGTGAGCTGCATGCTGGAATCTCACTGCCATTTCTATTTTATTTTCGTTTCTCATATCTGTCTTTGCCTGGGCAACCCGACAGTATCTTACCCCATGTGCAATCTTTGACTACACGCCTATTTACAAGGATTAAGCTTGTGCTTCCCATACACGGATACGTGTACCCCTACCTTCGCTAATTAATCTTTATTAGAGATCACGGTGACTTTACCTTCATCAGCTTTGGTGACAAGTATATCCTTTTGCAGCCGCTGTTTGATAGGGATCGTACAACGAACCACTATGTTCAAACACAGAATCACATAGTGGTATGAAAAGCACAAGCCTGATCCAGGCGAAGTGCCGCACATCAGAACTGCACGTGGGCTAAGATACTGTCACATAGTGTTTTTGCCTCAAGCATCCAAGGCGATTATGGATGACCAAAGTCAGGTGTTGCTCACATCCCCCGCACGTACACACCACAACTGGTTTCTGGCTGTTTGCCATCATCATCTGGAGACAGTAAGTTAGGATAACAGTGGAAAAGTGGTAAACATTGTTAGACTTTGAAGCCACTGTTTTATATGCTGTTACAAGGCACACTGAACCTAATCTTGCTGTCTTCACCTGACTTGCAGTCTCTGACTGTGCGGCACTTTGCCTGGATCAGGCTTGTGCTTTCATACCATACCGTACCTTCACCTGATGACGGCAAACAGCCAGAAACCGGTTGTGGTGTTAAAGTGCGTAGGATGTTCGCAACACCTTACTTTGATATATCCTTATGTATTTTATTGGCTTTTGCTGGTGGCTTATGATTGGCTTCGGCTTCTTCCTGACTGGATCATTAGGTTTTGCCCTCTTGGATGCTTCAGCGTAGTCCGTCTGGTTTCGATGATTTATTAATTATTGCAAAATTCAGGTCCTTATCCAAGTAAGCCTGCTCATATTGCGATAGCGGTTGATCGGACAGAGGCATAATTTAAAGTAGTTGCTAGCAGTAACCTTAGTTTAATTAGATTTATCTAATGAGATTTTATTAACACACTGTGATATCTTGTCGAAGTTACGGTGTTGTTTTTGCATTTTGTGACAAAGATTACTCAATTGGTTCGAAACATTTTTCATTACATTTCCTTTTTACTATCGTTCTACTTGATATTTATAGATATTTTGTTTTCATGACTGAATTAAGATTTTTCTTTTCAATATTTTAACGCCATTTCCGATTACTTGGAACCAGTAACAAGAATTTTAGATATTCAAAGAGTACGGGATTTTCGACTTGCCGGTTTCGTTTTCAGATCACCGTCCATCACGCAAATGTTACTTTCTCTCGTTTCATTCCAAATGCGGTCGGTGGTCAATTTGGTTTACTTTGGTAGTGATTTGTTTTCACTACTGCATTTACGTGCGCTCAACGAGACTCCCAGACGTGACGTTCTGTCACGGATAGTTCATGTGGTAACTGCTAGTGAACGAACCCCCGTGGCAGCCTATTGTGCAAAAGCGAACCTGGGTAAACACATTATTCTTTTCCATAGATAGATTTATTTCCGTTATACTTGCATTTACTTGACTTGTGATTTCAATGCTGGTGAAGCTGCCGTATAATTCCTCCTCCTTCGTATTATTAACATTTAGGACAGCATTACATCGTCAGCAAGTAGAGACCCCTTAACTGCCATACTACTTTGACAAAGTAAAATCTTAAATTGATGCTGAGGATAGGATAAAATCACTAACGCGCTGGAAGGACACACCTGTTCCTCGAAAGGAACGTATTCACTGAACGAGTAAACAAGGTACCAGTAAGACGGTTTGCTTGCCATTAATCACAACAAGCCTTCCTCATCACTGTATTTCAGAAGATATAAAATTAATCAAGCGTACCCAGAAGATGCCAACAATAAGAAAATCACTGAACGTAATTCTGAGCCATATTTGTGAGGGCGAGTATCCACTACGAACCTGTGTCTCGTCGACGTCAACCACGAAGAAACTCGGCTTCAGTCGAAGCTTGTTCGCTTATGAAAGATTTCATCTGTCTGAGTTAAGTCAGAGTATGGCCAGTCTTACAATTACCACATTCTTCTGATCAAAATCTCACAGAACTTTAATACCTGTCATCCTTCTAATTTAGTTCATTCCTCGTCAACCTATCGGTGTCTAATCGCATGCCCATTATTTGAATCTACCTGTGGCACGTGATTTTTTGTTGTATGTTTTTGTTACGCTTTCTCAAGTTTGCGCAACGAAGTGCTGCGAAAATTTGCTTGTCATACGTATTCGCAACACTTGTGCCCCGGGTCATTTTCCGGCATTGCTTACCCGTTATCTTTATCCCCAGATCGAGTGTGCGTTTTGCGATTGCATACCAAATCTTCTGGTACAGCGCGCAGTGCTATTATTCTTTACGTTTTTCACAGTTTCATTGCTTTGGCAGCCGTAGATAATAATAGTAGTTTTTATAAAGTCCGGGGCATGCGTCTTTTCTGGTTGAATTACACGTAATCCAATATAGTGGTGGCTGATTACAATTAGTAATATGCCCAAAAATTGTATTAAGTTGCAGTCTTGCTGTAAGCATCTTGGACTGGTTGATCAATCTTGTATGTTCTCAAGTGGGGTGCCGAGGAAAGCTTGGAAGTAAAAATCGCATGTACTGCTAATTGGATTTCAGTTTTTTGTGTTGAATCTCCTAAATATTCTCTAGCTTTTCAAGTTCCACGTTCCCCATTTATTAGTCAATTTATTAGTCCATGATTATATGGCAGTCGGTACTTCCTGCCGATGTTCTGCTGTGTTTGATGATCATTGTGATGTCTTGATTTAATCAATCTAAAACAATTATGAGACGATTATAAAATCAGCAGCCCTCGAAGTCATGTGTGTGATGTCGCTCAGTTTATTATACACAGAGGATACTACGCTAATCCACTTGTAATACAATTACTTTGGTTCATCTTCATGGGAACGAAATTGACGTAAAATGACGGAAATGGCTGATTAATCTAAATTATTCTTACCACTAAATATGACACCGCTCCCTTTTTAGTTTCTTCGTAATATAAGTGTCGTCACCCTGTCCTGTTGTCATTTTTCTTTTGTGCTTTCCATAAATTTACTACTTTTCCATGTGCTTGTAATTTAACTCCCGTCAAGTTCGCTTGGTCACATTATTGTATTCAAACATTTTCATTTATTTCTTTTTGTACTCCATTTGTCAGCTTACACTATATGGCCCCGTCCAGCTTCAAATGTCGTCAATGAACTTATCGCTAAAATCGATGCCATTGAACCGAATGAAAGGCGGAACCTCGCTGGTTTACTTGTTTCATTCGGTCGTTTTCTACCGCCACGCCTTGTGTCGGCTTTTCCACGTGGCTGCTTCAACGTCCACGCGTCATTGCTGCCACGATGGCGAGGCTCTTCTCCCATATTTCACACTCTACTCGTAGGCGATGCTGTGTCCGGAATCACAATCGTTCAAATCCCTCAAACCGAACACCGTTTCGATACAGGCCCTGTTATTTATCAGCAGCCTGTTCAATTACCGAGCGAGTTGCTCACTCCCACACAATTGGCGATTCATCTCAGCGAGCACAGCATTCAAGCGCTGGACAAGGTGCGATAATAGTCTCAATTTTTGTGCATTTGTTTTCAGGCATTTCATGGAGCAACAACAGTTTTCTCCATCAAGTTATGTTTTCACAGATGCAGTGTTTTTGCCATGGTCGCTTAACAAACACCATGCTACGTTGTCATTATTTATTTCTTGGGTTTCTATGTCTGCACAACCTGACAATCTCGGTTCACCTGCATTGTTTGAGAATGACGACACTTTTCTAGACACCTGGCTTGGGATTTCATGCTTACTACATTTGGTTCGCATCCTGATATCGTGCATTATTTCTGTGCTGTGCGGCTAACGTCGTGCTAAATTGATTGGCGACCGGTTGTCAGCTGCATGCTGAAACACGCTGGATTCTCACTACCATTTCTATTTGCTTTCTATTTCTTTTGTCATGTCTGTCTAGGCCTGGGCAACCTGACAGAATCTCAGCCCACGTGCAGTCTCTGACTGCGCGTCACTTTGCCTGGATCAGGCTTGTGCTTTCACATCACATCACATCCTGATTACTGGCGCTTTCAAAGTAGTCCTAATAATTTTTTACAAAAGTTGCTTTGGGCGTTTCTAAACAGTTGGATCTTAAAAAAGCTCGTTCTGGCGGTGTGCAGCAGTCATATCGTTCATATGGATTTGACATATCATGTTATCATTAAGTTTACCTGCACGTTGAGTAGAAATGACGCTCACCAATTTATTTGTGCATCTACCTTATTATATAATTTCGATTAAAATACATTACAGAGGTAAATGACCCCCGGCCCATCGATGCACACTACTCCATTGACCAAATCATCGTCTTTTGTACGTATGAAATCACAGGCTGATCCGGACAAAGCCCCGCACAGTTTTAAACTGCAGGTTCGCTAAGCTACTCTCTGGTTGCCCATGCCTAGACAGATATAAGAGCCACGCTAAGCACTTATACCCATGATTATACTCTGTTGGTACCTTATTCTCGTCTAACTCAGCGATAAGCATTACTCGATCGATCGGCAACGTTTTCATGTTGTTGTTGCGATCAACATTCAGCAACCGAAGGCAGTACCTGGTCTTCTCCGGATTGAGGATGACGCTGTTGTGATGTGAAAGCACAAGTCTGATCCAGGCAAAGTGGCGCGCAGTCAGAGACTGCACGTGGGCTGAGATACTGTCAGGTTGCCCAGGCCTAGACAGATATGAGGGAGGAAAAGAAATGGTAGTGAGACTCCAGCGTGTTTCAGCATGCAGCTTATTACCGGTGGCCAATCAATTTAGAACGATGTTAGCCGCACAGCACAGAAATGCTGCACGATAGCATACCCGTGCAAGGATAAGGATCCGCATGCCTTGAAGCAGGGGAGTAAAGTGTAATCAAGGTACGAAATTGCAAGCCACTGTTGAATTAGGTTGGCACAACAAACCTTATTCAACACTGGTTCTGGGGTTTCTGTGATGGAAATGCATGTAAATGAGCATTTTCGTTCAGGGTCATGGGTTTAAACACTATCTACATGAGTGTGGGCTCATCTGATTGAATAGGTTGGTAACCTGACAGTATCTTAGCCCACGTACAGTCTCTGACTGTGCGGCACTTTGCCTGGATCAGGCTTGTACTTTCATACCATACCATACCATGATAAAATGGTGTTTGAAGATTATTTCTAGAATGTTTTGGTCGTACCAACCTTATCTAACGGTGGCATACAAACGCAACTTGTACTTACTTTTGCGCGGCTGGCTACACGGGTGGATTAGCCGGCTTCATTGATGTCTCGGATTGAGACATCATCATGAAGTTTCTTGGGGATAGTGTACAAGTGATGTCCCCAGCACCACTTGGTGTTTGTTCGAGTACACCTCTCTAGCCTTTGCACAGCCAAGTGCAACCTACAAGGCAGCAGGGAGCTGGCAGATAAACGCGCTATGCGCTAGTTATCTACCTACGGGGCTTCTCTCCGGATTTTTCCTCGGGGTTTTCTCCCGAAGCCTTTCCCGCAATCGGGTAACCCAGAAGGCAATGGGGGTTCGGAGTCAGGGTTTTCCTTCCCCTAGATGGATTGCCGGTAGCTGACGAGCTCCATCTGCCCGGAGCAAACTGGTTTTTGGCGCCAGTCTCCCGCCTTCGCCCCTTCTCCTGTCAGTAAGAGCAGTTCCGCCGGGCTTGGGAAAGCCACTCGTGTAGGCCAGGAGTTGGACTTGGTTGTCAGAGGCTATTTGAGACGCACGCCACGTTGGAGCATTTTATAGATAGTAGGTGGCTCATTCCTGCTACCACCCCCGGCTGTGACAACCTTTGGAACCACGCAACTTGTAATATGATGTACTTTTAATTCAAGGTTTTTAATGGTCTAAAAACCAACAAGCTTAACAACAACCATAGGATGGTAAAAATGAAATATAAGAAAATAGATTAAACAGTATATAAGTGTTCTGGAAACGAATAATGCAATAAAATTCGTCTAATTTCGTTTTAAAGTCATGCAAGCTAGTGGCGTGAGCAACGGTTGAAGGTAGACTGTTCCAAGTAAAACAGACACGGCCAGAGTAAAAATACCTACAGTTTAGGCGGGAATGGGGTACGACCAGCACATATTCATGGGTCCGATAATGTCTCGAATCCCTTCGCGTGAATAAATCCTGTAAGGGATGTTTCGGGGTATGGAATGTTTTGTAAAGTAAGATATGGTCTCCTCTGATTCGTCGATAGGGAAAATCGAACAGATTCAGTTGAGCTATCCTTTCATTATATGGTTTGTTTCGGATGCTGAGAACTAGTTTTGTTGAGCGGTGATAGATTCGCTGCATAAGTTCCACATCCCTCTTTAGCCACGGAGACCATGACTGCACACCGTATTCCATGACTGGTCTCAAGTATGTATTTATGATCCTTGGGAATATATTGGGCGAAAATTTCCCAAATACACGTTTGAGTAGATTTAGAACACGTGTTGCTTTTTTAAAGGCAGTATTAGTTTGAAGTGATGTTTTTAAACTGGAGCTTATCCAAACACCCAAATCTTTTTCTTCACTGCAATTTTCAAGGACATGCGAACCTATGTGATATGTGAACTCTACTTGATTCCCCACATTCATGATCCTTCATTTGTTGAAGTTAAACGGCAGTTTGTTCTTTAATCGAGTCTTTGAGAAAGCTTGACTTTCGATGAGATCGTCATGCAGCAAGTGAGAAATATCATCGAGTATAACATTGATAAGCTGATGGTATAATAAAAATGGGTGCACGGATGTGCAATCGTGCAACATTTCTGTGCTGTGCGGCTAAAATCGTGCTAAATTGATTGGCCAACGGTAGTGAGCTGCACGCTGAAACACGCTGGAGCCTCACTACCATTTCTATTTCCCCTTTATATCTGTCTAGGCCTGGGTATCCTGACAGTATCTTAGCCCATGTGCAGTCTCTGACTGTGCGGCACTTTGCCTGGATCAGGCTTATGCTTTCATACCATACCATGATAAAAATGGTGTTTGAAGATTATTTCTAGAATGTTTTCATAAACAACAAAGCTTGCTCGTAAAATGATCCCGATACAAGATATGAGGTAATAATCAATTTTTGGGATCAACACACGCAGTGCTTATCCGTGATGACAGTCCTTTTTGCATTGTGCTACCCCACTTTTTATCAGTCTCGTTACTCTACAGAGCGCCTAGCTTACCTATGTCGTACAGCTTATTTACCGTTTCACAATCGAAACACGATTTGCCCATTACCTTATCAATTTCCTTTTCCAGCTGCTGGGTTCATTGCACCTTATTGATCCAACCGCAGCTGTGGCGCAGCATCAGCTAACAACGCAGCATGGCTTGCTTCCTCTGGTTGCGAATCGTCCCTCCGAAGAAATCGGTCAAATCGATTGGAGCAACCAGCATGCAATTGAAATCGCGCGTCTATGGCACGCTTGCGCTGAGAGTAGCATTCAAGTCCGTACCATAATGTCACTCTCGGAAAACTCCGTTGCCGAGTTCCGTTTGCGAAATGCTCCTCCATGCGTTGTACCCTGTGTGGATAAGGCGCATGTATCGGAAACAGCGGTAAATGCTTTCAACCTGACTTCAGATCGATTACCAGATATTTTGATACCGTACTGAACAATCGATGTGCCGTTACAATATTAAAGCGGTCTATAATTTGCTAGCTTTCTTTACTTGTTTTAAGCTTCGACTGATTATTATTACTATTATAAATGTCAATTTAGCAGCATCCTGCAGAGCTTTCTTTGCCTCGCATGACTCTCAATGGGCTCTGTGCAATCAGCTTAGGTACGTAAATTAGACCATGCATCGAATCCGTGACGCGATGCATGGATGCTGGTCCTAATGCCGCAGCACTTGTTCTGTTCAAGGAAGGTGACCGGAAATCTTGAATTTTGTGTTGGATGCCATTATGAAATTATTCAGCGAATGTGCTCCAACTTACGACGTTCAAATTCTGCCGAGTAGTAAGCTTCTCGATTTGCACTTTGCCAGTGTGGTATGGTATGTCATGAAAGCACAGGCCTGATCCAGGCAAAGTGCCGTACAGTCAGAGACTGCACGTGAGCTAAGATACTGTCAGGTTGCCCAGGCCTGGACAGATAGAAAATGGTAGTGACCTTGAAATTCGTTTACTTTGCCAGTGATACAGTTCCGCGTTTCCATTCACACACAGATGGACATACTAACTCAAGCACGCAAGTACCACAATTTGGAATGCGCCTTTTCATCTTACAAATGTCATGCTCCGTTGCGTGACGCTGATTTATCAAACAGAAGTTCACTACTTGCAAACAAGCGCTTTAAACTGTAGATCTTTTCACGTATCTCGAAGTTGTATCAGTAATTAGACATCGCTAGATGACACATTTTTAAGGCGATCGTAGGTCACAAGTAGCATCGGAAAGGATTATCACTACTACTCAATGAGAAGCGTTTACAAATCGACAGTTCAAGCTTTATGAGTACGAAATTCAAACCTTACGCAACATTCTATGTGTTCGAAAAACGCTGTCGCCGAAACACTATTGGAATTTACTGCTACTCACACATACGTAATGATGCTATCCGTAATAAGATTTTCGGTGGTAATATTGTTATATAAAAGAGGCTGGGCCTAAACTCGCAATGCTCGTTAGGTAACGTTTCGTTAATGTCCGACCACCAATTCTCGAATCGAATTTTTTGTGGTTCCTCATCCGCATTGGTGTTGAACTCGTTGTGTCCAAAGCGCCGTATTACATACAGAGCTAATTAGCGTAACTAGTCACCGTTCTGAGTTCTGTTAACGTCGTCTTCTGGGCTAGGGTCCCCACGATCCGATGTTTACGCCAACATGCTTAGTGATGGTCTTTATGTAGATATCGTATTAAAGTGTTTGCTTAATCTGTTATAGTGTTATATATGGGGACGAGTATAGCTTGTTTTACTGCATAACTGTGAAAGCTATAAATAAGCTCTTTTCTGGTGTCGCTTTACTCGTTCACGAAACTTGATTCAATGCCTGTTCCATTCGAACTGAAGGCACCTCATCCCAGTTTGTCTGTGCTTTCTATATAAGAATTCTGTTTTGCTACCGGTTTAATGCTTTCCCCGACGACGATAATGTTTCGATTTGTTAAAGTTGTGAAGTAGAACAATTTATTAATAGCCATCTATTCTATGCTACATAGTTCTGGTTCCGTGAGTCCTTCATTGCATTACAATCATTATTTTCTTCATTTTACCACATTATGCAGTCGGATCCTGCCCTTGAAGAAGCCGCTTCTCTTTTAACCAACTTTCCCGCGGATTTACCCGCTGGTACCCTCGTATACCTACGGACTGGGCGACATCGTTCACACCATCTGCTGCCATATTGCTTTGTCTCGTGTGGTTGGCAACAAAAGCAAAAATCTTGGCTAGCTCTCAGTAGCTTTCGCGTTTTATGGCCAGGCTCTACGCTGTATCGTCCTCTGTCTGCGATCGACTTCTACAACGGTTATCTGTCGAAGCTCTCCTCCTCGCGTCGATTAATTGTAAATTGCTCTACTCTTCCCGGTGCTCTTATTTTCCGTGGCTTCGCTGACCTACCTAATCCCTATTTTCCTCTCCCCAAACCTTGGTTGACGTGTATAGATCCTGTTCAACTTCCCCTGAAATGTCATGATCACAGTCCCATTTGTGACCAGAATATAAGCTGATTTTTATTGAGTACTGATTTTTAAACAATTTTATTGCACTTAGCATAATCGTGGCACCAGCAACTTTATAATTTACGGCCCAAAATATCACTTTATTTTCTATCCTACATGAATGATGCATATTCAGCACCCTGCAATACATAGTGCTTATCACTCTGAAGGGATTCCTCGAACTTGCCTGAGTCATTCGGTGGTTGAATCCTCCATCTTAACAGATTCTGTACTCTTCGCAATAGGCCATTAAAGCCCATACTATAATTTCTGCCAGTTCTCCTCGGTGGATTGACGACAAAACATTTAATGCTTTTGTTCTTCGACTATGTATCTCACCCAAGCTGTTCGTGGCAAGCTTTTCGATGTAGTCTATGCTTGTGATATAGTTCTGCTTTTCGTATACAAATGCGCAAGCGTTACTAAAATAGCTAGCTAGGATTGTGCCAGCACTTGGAATATGTTTTGCACGCTGCAAGTGCAAAATATCAAACTATCAAACAGCACTTTATTAGAAGAAGAAGAAATTGGCTTTATTCATATAAACGAATTTTCAGCAGTTACAAAAATTTCACCAAGTAATTTAAAACAAATTGACCGACAGGTCCCGATATCAATTTGTCGACTGAACGATGTTTCTTGTCCGTCTTTATTGATAATTTCCACATGTGATCAAGTTTATTAACAAACGGTGTAACCAAACGTTTTGAGACAAAAGTGTCACAACAATTCCCAGTATCTCGTAATTCGTTCAAAATTGCGAGTCGAAAATTGAACTCAGTTGATACGAAAAAATGATGCATTTTGCTCACAGATAGCGTTGACATTTAACGAAAAATGTTGAAATTAATTTTATGCACAGCCGATTTGAAGGCCCCGCTGAACGACAAACATTCGCTTGAAACCGGATCGTTTTATGTATCTTGGTAGTTGCATCAATAATTCTACGTTGTTAGATGACAACGTTTCGTCACGCATTTGTAAGGCGACTGTAGTATTCCGCCATCTAGGTCACCATTGGGGTAGTACTCGTGGCGCCCAAACATAGGCAGCTAAAGACGTCGATTGCTAACCTTTCCAAATTCGGCGCGATCAGATATCGGAATGGCTAGTTGCGATTCAGTATATGTATCGAACTCATGTTCATCTGGGGTCTTACATTAAACATCTCAGAGTGTTCGTCTAATCTTGCATGCTGTCAAGTGGAGTCAATGTTGTCATAACCGGGGGTGGCAGTGGGGATAAGATCCCACTGTCTATAAAATGCTCCCATATGGCGCGTGTCTCAAATAGCCTCTGACAACCAAGTCCAGCTTCTGGTCTGCACGAGTGGCTCCCCGATCCCGGCGGAACTGCTTCTACCAACAGGAAAAGGGGCGATGGCGAGTGACTGGCGCCTGAAAACCAGTTTGCTTCGGGTAGATGATGTTCGTTAGCCTCGAAGGGCATTTTATCTAAGGGTAGGAAATCCCTGATTTTAAACCTCCGCTTCCTTGCCGGATACCCGATCGCGGAAAGGCTTAGGTAGACAACCCTGAGAAAAAATCTGGAGTTGAGGCTCGTAGATGGTGCACACCACCTCTTTCTGACAACTCCCTGCTGCCTTGCAGATCGTACTTGGTTGTGCAAAGGCTAGAGAATCTGACTGGAGCAAACGCCGAGTGGTGCTGGGACGCCGCTTTGTATTCAAATTCCTAAGACTCTTCGTTGAAGCCGAAGGAGGAGATAGTCGCACAAAAGTAAAGTAAAAGTGGAGTGACGAGGAAGACAAAGGACCTGCCATGCTGATGTCTCTACTCGTTAACAAAAATTTGGTTGAATACCTGTTTCATCCTAGGTGCAGTTTCTTTGTGCTTTCTCTTTTATAGATTTTGAAGCTGTTTAATTTCTGCCCTTCCCAATCTTTTAGGATTTATTTTTTCACGGTTCTATTACAGTTAAACATTTGTTACATGCCACCGATGTTATTTTGTCCTTGATGATTATCTCTGGCAGCTTATCAGGTTCAAGTTGTCATCGAACAAATACCATCCCTGAAGCGTTTCCTTGATTAGGTCTCTTATTTGAACCACGCTAGCCTGCATCCCGTCTAATCCCAGAGAGCAAATTACCACTTTTACAAATTTTCTTTATCGAACCACGTTAAATCAAAACCGATATACAGCATGGGGATGATTATGATGGCGAATAACATCGTGCATGTAAGCACTACCGATTGCTCAGCTTCAAGGCTGAATGCATAGATTGGCGTGTATTGATCAACCTCCGATCGTTTCTTCTCCACCAGTTGTTGATGATATTCGACGGATGTGGCGTATTGCAACGACGAGGCCATGGCGATCAGCTGACACGCCAACGTGACTAGACGGATTGCCCAAAGTCGATTGATTATAAATATTGTCGGCATGGAAATCAGCGCCATCATTCCAAACAACACGATCCAGCGTGCCATCACGTGAAAAGAATACGCCCGATGCGTACTTTTGATTACCGCGTTCCACAATTGTCGCATTGCTAGAAGGTGTTCGCAAAAGTACTGGCTTACTTTGTCGTCTTCCGGCGACAGTCGACATTCCCTTTCCATCAGCCCGCCTCGGGGTGATTCATTCTCGAAGCGCTTGAGTGGATCTGTGTGAAATCCAATCCGTTTGATCAACTGAAATATGAGCATTGTTCCGTGAAGGGTTTCATTGATTTAGTTTTGTAAACAATTGTTTAAATGATTTAAGCCGTGGTGACCATAATTCCGCACCGTACGCAGACGCAAGATGGGCATCAACAATATTTTGTAACACTACTGCAGCGGCCTAGCACTCTATCCAGCGTCTGAATCACATCACCCATGCGGCAACGGAGATGATCACCGAACACTATGTGCCCCATTGGCCTGATTGCCCCGGTCAAATTCACGTTCGTTCTCATTATCGGAAGAGTCCACTCGGTCAAATTTAACCGCAAGGCCAAACTTTATAAGTTACAACAACACATGATGAGTGGCGACAACTACGAAACAAGTCGTGATTCCTGTCCTGCTTTTCAATAATACTTATAATGAGAATCTGACTTTAAACAAAAACACTGCAATATCTCAGATTAAGTAAATTCTATGGCTGTGAGGCAGTTTGCCTAGAACGAGGCTTCTGATGTTATTGTGATGCGTTTTATATTCTATTTTTTTAAAATTCGAATTCGAGTGAAAAACATTTTATTCATTAAGTAATCTTAGCGACCATATAGGCGTCATGAGTTTTGAAAGCTTATAAAATGTTCTAATTAAGTCGGCGATGAACGTTGGACTCAAGCTTATTTAGGCCTAAATTAACAAATTTGAGTGTCAGGTTAGAATTACTGAGCTTTGCAAATTCATCCAATTCTTTAGGTTCTCGGAGACGTTTCTCACTACGCACGGTGTATCATAGTTTATCAGAAAAGTCACATTTCCAGGTTAGGGTCGTCGTTCTATCGAACAATGTTATATAGATAGGAATTTTCGGATTCCCAAACACAGTATAATAACTAAATCCTAACTAGATTTGGGTTGGTTCAGCCAACTTTAACTGTGATATTGCTGCAACGAATCAATTGTATTTGACTTGCGCTTTTAGGGTGCCAAGGCCCTGGCTTTACAAAAGGTATAATTGAACTAAAAATGTCAAGTACATAGCGCCTGTAGCTATGTGGATTAGGTTTCACGTTGGGTTATATAACTATCGAGTGTAAACGTTATTTGTCTTTAAAATTCGATTTACAATGTGTTAGCCAGTTTGCAATGAAAAGCTCAAGTTCTTGCGTTAATGTAACCTTACTCTTTTGCAAATTATCATTTATCTGTCTACGATAATTGACCCAATCCAACATGAAATGGACTTCATGTGAAATCAATGCAGTCAACAGTATGGTGAAATGGACTTACTGCTAAACGGTATCCAACCGGTTGAACTGGGACGTTTGGCTGGCGAATTGCCTTCAAGGTAATTCGATGGATGAAAAACTTGTCGCACGTAATCACGTAACACATGCTGCATAAAAATATCAGATAAAGGATCACGTAGGCACTCAATTTTCCTTTTTGGAATTTGTTCAAATTAGTCCACCATCCAGCAACAAAAATAGGAATTGTCTCCGCATTCACCATAACCGTCAAGGTCAAAACGTGTGTGTTCAAAATCGTTTGGATCAATGGACACGTGATCATCTCCGCAACGGTCCGAGGTTTCTCATCGTAGTCAAACTCACGCGAATCACTCACAAAGCTTGATGAAATAATTTTGCTGAGTTTAACTCTATATTATACCGAGTGGGTATTCTGTCAGTCTGAACATGTTATTTTCAGCAATAAGCTATTCACCTTTCTGAATCTATAATGTGTTTCTGTTATCGACAAAAACTACGCGATATTTACCATTTTCGAAGTTTCTAGTTGGCTTTTGGTTTCACCTGTCCTCCAGGATCTCTTCAAATTTACACTAGTACAGGATTCACGGGATAGTTGAAAATCCCGCTAGGTTGCATGTGTGCGAACACATATCGGGCTAACAGGTTATGATTTTGAAGAACTCATTAAGTTCGATATTCCAGCGACATGAGTCTACCTACTAAATTGGTGGTGTTCAACGGTTGGATCAAGTTTGTGGGGCGCTGTGCGGTCGGCAAATGTTGATACTGACAGTAGTGATTGTTCGTTGGCTTCTGACATTAGTCATTAGCCATATTAGACAAACACTTGGTAGGTGCTGGCCCGTGACGATCGAAAACGATATACGGCAAAGCACTTTGCACGAGTCGCAGTTTCACGGTGGATACGACGTTCGAGTTTCAATCGCACGGTCCAGATTCAAATTCTATCTATTTACACATTTAATGAAATGTGGCTGACCCGGATCTAAGGTTCAAAATGTGTACCGACGCCACCCCACGAAGTGGTTAAAATTATGTCGATTGACGCTTTGTGCGTGAGCGAGCCAATGACGCGTTATGAGTGAAAAACCGGGATGGTGTTCATCACGAATTTACTGATTAATTGACGCTGTTTTTGATTCTTGCACTATCCTACAATACCTAGGTATGTTGTCCCCGTCTTGAAAAAATACGGTTCCTTTCCTCGTTCAACCCATATCCTTATTAAAAGTGTAAGAGCGCGAGTGGAATTTTAACGATAGTAATGAAACGAAAAAATTATCTACGGCAAGTAGAATATAACACCACCCTCATTACAAGATTCAAGATTCAAGAATTTATGGTCTCAAAATGCACATAGCTTCACAATTACCATATCACAGTAAATATACGTTCAGGAAATAGGTATAAAATAAACATGTAATGTCAAGTATACATATGTTAATGCAAGATTTTCAAGTTATTAGGTACTAAGTACACTGAACTATTACAAATGTTGATTTCATTTTCGTTATTCCGTCGTATAAGCATTGAATAAGTAGCGGATAATCTTCAATAGCATAATTTTTAATTTGATTTAAGGACGCATATGAGCTGCAGGTGGCTAATCAAACACTATCGCTAAAAGAGTCTCGGGCTTAGCTCTACCAATCACCAATTCATGGTTCAAGCCAAAATAACATTCTGTCACAAAGTAACGACAGAAAATATCTATGATCAAACGTTATAGCGTTATATACCCCGCTTGTTGCGAACTATGTAGAAACCGATCAGCTCTCCCTGACAGCTCTTCACACTAGATGTAGCATGCGATAATAGCGATTGAATCTGATGACCAACTTCACATCTCGAGAATCGAGCCGAATGATTTGTTATGTTCGTCACTACTCATAAGTAGCAATCATACTTTAAAATATCACGGCATTCGCAACTGTTGTTTTGGATGTGTGCATCTCCCTTTCAAAATAAAAAAAAGCACTCAAAGGCAATATTTGAAGTTCAGCGCTTAAAAGTTATTTTATTGATCACTCGAAGATGGTAGAGTACAAGCCATAAGCAAGCGTTCAGTCCTGCAAGTCAAATGTTCCGGTGCCATTGCTTTCTTAAAACATCAGAATGAAAAGTGTTCTGAATTCTCAAAGCGCGTAAGGATGACCAAAGTAATGTGTTGCTCACATCCCCATCCCTTATACTCCACTACCGGTTTCTGGCTGTTTGCCGTCGTCAGGTGGAGACAGTAAGGTGAGGTTCAGCGAGCCTTGAAACAGTGTTAAAGTGGTAAACAAAGATATACTTGTATGCCACTGTTATATAGGGTTCGTACAACGAACCTTGATGTTCAGACACGGAATCACAAAGTGATTCTGGGTTGACCACTCAAGGCGATTATGGATGACCATAGTAATGTGTTGCTCACATCCGCATCCCTTACACTCCACTACCGGTTTCTGGCTATTTGCCGTCGTCAGGTGAGGACAGTATGATCGGGTTCAGCAAGCTTTTAAACAGTGGTAAAGTGGTAAACATAGTTACACTTGAATGCCACTGTTATATAGGATTCTTAAAACGAATCACGGTGCGCAGATATGGAATCACAAAGTGATTCTTGATCAAGTACTAAGGCGCTTAAGAATGATCAAAGTAATGTTTTGCTCACATTCCCATCCCTTACACTCCACTACAGGGTTTCTAGCTGTTTGTCGTCGTCAGGTGGAGAGAGTAAGATCAGCTTTCGTGAGTGCTCTACCAAAAATCACTTTGTGATTCCGCGTCTGAACACCGTGGTTCGTTGTACGAACCCTATATAACGGTGGCATACAAATATATCTTTGTTTACCACGATATCACTTTTTTAAGTCTCGCTGAACCAGATCTTACTGTCTCCACCTTATGACGGCAAACAGCCAGAAACCGGTAGTGGAGTGTAAGGGATGGGGATGTGAGCAACACATTACTTTGGTCATCCATAAGCGCCTTGAGTGATTGACAAATAATCACTTTGTGATTCCGTGTCTGAACATCGTGGTTCGTTGTACGAACCCTATATAACAGTCGCATACAAGTATAACTTTGTTTACCACTTTACAAATGTTTCGAGGCTCACTGAACCTGATCATACTCTCTCCACCTGACGATGGCAAACAACGAGTAACCGGTAGTGGAGTGTAAGGGATAGGGATGTGAGCAACACATTACTTTGGTCATCCCTAAGTGCTTCGAGTGCTAGACAATGTTTCACTTTGTGATTCCGTGTCTGAACATCGTGGTTCGTCGTATGAACCCTATATAACGGTGGCATACAAATATAACTTTGTTCACCACTATATCACTTTTTAAGGCTCTTGAACATGACCATGCTGTCTCCACCTTATGACGGCAAACAGCCAGTAACAGGTAGTGGAGTGTAAGGGATGGGGATGTGAGCAACACATTACTTTGGTCATCCATATGCGCCTCGAGTGCTAGACAAAGTATCACTTTGTGATTCCGTGTCAGAACATCGTGGTTCGTTGTACGAACCCTATATAACAGTCGCATACAAGTATAACTTTGTTTACCACTTTACAAATGTTTCGAGGCTCACTGAACCTGATCATACTCTCTCCACCTGACGATGGCAAACAGCGAGTAACCGGTAGTGGAGTGTAAGGGATGGGGATGTGAGCAACACATCATTTTGTACATCCATAATCGCCTTGAGTGCTAGACAAAGTATCACTTTGTGATTCCGTGACTGAACATCGTGGTTCGTTGCACGAACCCTATGTAATGGTGGCATACACGTATAACTTTGTTTTCCACTTTAACACTGTTTCAAGGCTTGCTGAACCTCATCTCACTGTCTCCACCTGAGGATGGCAAACAACCAGTAACAGGTAGTGGAGTGTAAGGGATGGGGATGTGAGCAACACATTACTTTGGTCATCCATATGCGCCTCGAGTGCTAGACAAAGTATCACTTTGTGATTCCGTGTCAGAACATCGTTGTTCGTTGTTCGAACCCTATGCAAAAGTGCCATCCAAGTATAATCTTTTTTACCATTTATCCACTGTTTCTAGACTTGATGAACCTTATCTTACTGTCTCCACCTGACGACGGCAAACAGTCTGAAACCGGTAGTGGAGTGTAAGTGATGGTGATGTGAGCAACACATTACCTTGTTCTGAATTCTATTTTTTGTTTACCTTCAAATAGGTTTTCTGTCGGGAGATTTTTTGATAAATAAATGATAAACATCAGCTCTGAATAACTTGTATGCTTCCGATGAAATTCTGTTTCTTATGTCGCTGCACCTTATTTGTGATTTACTCTCGAGTAAGTACTTATAATGTTGCAGCCCATGGGGTCGATTCCAACTATGGACAGGTGTTATGACCAGACATTAAATAATACAGCGTATGGCAATTTACAGGAGCTGTAGAAAGAAAGGTTTGCGGTCCTGAATGAGGTCTTTGCGGGGATATCCACAATCAAACTCAGGTTTGATGCTGTGCTCAATTTGTGAAGATTCACTGTATGTTTAATATTTGCTTCATTTTTCAACGAAGATAACTTAAACAACGTTTCAAATTTGAAGACACGTTTGAGTTATGCTGGTTACACCAATATTTTTAATCACATGTAAGCAAACATGTACATTGGATTAAAAACGGGTTTTATAAAACGCATTTGCGCGCATTTCCTTCATTTACACAACATTGCTGTTTGCACTTATTGGGTTCAAACACTATAATCAGACTCCCTATGGATTGCTTGTTCAAGCCCATAGATCAAACCGCATCCACATGTGTATTTTTGTTTGTTTTAACAGGATGGTTGTACCCACCTTATCCCATAGTGGCTTCAAAGTTCAAACTTCATTCAATATTTCTCCACTGTTTAGAGGCATGAAGATGCTCATCGTAATCCTTTTACCTGATGAGTTCAAATAACACGAAACCAGTCTTCTACGTATATGTGATAGAACTAAATCAATAAATATATGTTTTGTTTATGTTTTTATTTTGTTTGTTCGGATAAAATATTTTAACCGCAAACAGTTTAGCCAAGCACATTACACATCAACATATCTAGAATTGGATTAGCATGCCACACAAACAAACACAAACAGACAAACAAGCACAATAAATTTTGGTCCTATTACAGGTACAACTGGATACCGGTTTCGGCTCTTTACCATAATCAGGTAAAGACAGCAAGCTTGGGCTCAATGAACCTAGTTTTTCTACGGGACTTGTCACCACCAACTCAGGTTTACAGAAGTGTGTTTCAAAACAAACTCACTCACTCACTCAGCCCTCTCCGTGCCTAGTGGCACATGAGGCGAAGACAACTTCACGCCAGTGGTTCCGGTCTATCGCTGCTTCCGTTGCCGTCTGCACCGTGAATCCTTGTGCATGTAGTTCGCGTTCCAACGTTCTGCGCCAAGTTTCCTTGGGCCGTCCCCTTTTCGTTTACCTTGCGGAAGCCAGTGAATGGCTATCTTCGTATGCGAACTGGGATCCATCCTGCATACATAACCGAGCCACTGATCTGTTGTCTTCGTTTCCGTAGCAATGTAGGTTTTACGGGGTAGGGTTGTTAGCCCTAAGCCCAACCCTCCTCCTTTCTCAGACGGGCACAAAATGCCATCTCATTATGTTTTCTGTTCTGAGCTTCACTCCTGGGCTGACGATGCTTCTTTGTGAGAGGCGAAAATTGCACCAAAACGCTCTAACCGATTGCATACAAATCTTGTTTGACAACACGAACTGCCATGAACAAATTATGATTAATTACTTAAAGATGCCCTTTCAAATAGAATATCTAAAATCAGATTGATAACGTTTGGAAGAGATTTGCGAAAGACTTGAGATCAATACTGAGAAAATAGGACGAACTATATGACGGTCCATCACCCGTTTACAGTTTAAAACAGTACTGTCAATCATCCTAGCTAAAAGTTGACGCGTTAATCAGAATTGAACATAACAAATACAGTTCTCGTATTTTACCGTTACACAACTTTTAAAATGACAAAGAATCGCTCAGAAATATATCAAACACTCATTAATATAAATACTCACCACATAGTTTAGTTGCTTTTGTTGATGCTTTTCTAGCACGTGTTTCGAAAATATGGAATTTCGTGACCTCAGTGTAACATGGATCGATTGAAAAACTCAATTGTTCCTAGAAATACCAAATTGCATAACAGAGCACACCAAACGCTTGGTTATAAAGGGCAACCACACGATTATGTCACGTCTCCACTTGTGTCGATAGTGATTGTCTATGCACCAGTGTTAGAGAGATTTTGTATGGAAACAATCTGTTTGAAGTAATAGCGATGAGTTTATTAACGGTTTCATTTTCGCTGTACTTTACGCTGTGTGCAGCAAACGTTCGAACGTCATATACTACTTATTAATAAAAATCTGACTTTAAACAAAAACTACAATCATGCTGTTATTGGAATTTTGCAAAAATATTCCAAACAGTTACTGGTGCTACATTGCACCAACTGTGGGACTTAGATTAGTCCCCACATGAAAGCTAAATTTCAATTTGCAAATGAGGATTTATCCTCGAAATCGCAAACGGCACATTCATCAACAAGGTCACACGCTAAACCATACAACTGAATACTACACAACCTTAAGAATTAAGATTTTATCGTGAAAAAAGCAATTGCTTTACATGTACCATTGCATGACAACTATTACAAAATATAAAATGTAATCAAAAACACATTGTTGCATGTTTGTCTGGGTTCATGTTGATTCAATACACAGGGCCGATTATGGGGTGTTGTTTGATGTATGCATCTAGTTTTGCTTTAAAAACATCAAATGTTGTTGCATTCACAACGTCTTGCGGTAGTGCATTCCATAGAAAGCGGATACGCACAGAGAAGAAATGGCGCCGACAGTCAAGTCTTGATTGCGGTATTGCGAGGCAACTTGAGTGACTACGTGTATTCCGATGGGAAATTATTTTTATTAGATCTCAGAGCGGGTGGTTTTCGATTCGCAGTATTTTGTATGCTAGAATAACGTCACTCCTCATTCGCCTCTGTGTAAAATCAGACAAAACTAGTGTGGCCATTCGCTCTTGATATGGGACATGTACACGTACACGTTGAATCTTTTGGTGCGATAGTGAGCTGTCGACCCTAACATTTTCCTGCTTCGGTGAAAGACCTCAAAAGCAAGGCAATTCAAGGTTTTTACTTTTCAAAATAGCAAAAAATCAAAATGTAAGTGTATAAAACAAGATATGCAATAAGAGAAAACAGTGTATAAGTAGTCGGAAAACGGATAATTCAATAAAAACGTCTAATTTCATTTCAAAGTCATGCAAGCTATTAGAATCAGCAATGGTAGAAAGTAAACTGTTCCAAGTAAAGGAGACACGGACAAAATAAAATTACCTTTTACAGTTCAGGCGGAAATGGGGAACGACCAGCATATATTCATGAGTCCGATATTCCTCGTATCCCTTCGCGTGAATAGGCGTAAGAGATTTTTTGGGGTATGCAATATTTTGTAACGTAGGATTAGGTCCCATCTTATTCGTCGATAGGGAAAGTCGAACAGATGCATTTGCGCTATCCTTTCTTTATAAGGATTGTTTCAGATTCTGAGAACTAGTTTTGTTGAGCGGTGATAGATGCGCCATATAAGTTCTAAATCCTTCTTGGGCTGCACACCGTGTTCCCGGACCTGTCTCAAATATGTATTCATGATCCTTGGGAATATCTTGGGCGAATATTTCCAAAATACCTGTTTCAGTAGATTTAGGACACGCGTTGTATTTTCAAAGGCTGGAATAGTTTCTGACACGTCAACTACTGATTCACTTGGTAGTGTTTCTATTGGACTTTGTGGTGCATCCATATTTCCAATATAAAGTTTCGATGCGTTTAGTCTAATTTCTCGTGGCCTTAGTCTGCGGCCATTTTCCCAAATAGTTTTGACCGTGTTCACCATATATTTACGCAAGAACGTTATTTTAAGGGGCTTTGGACCGATGCACTTATAATTCATAGATTTCGGGATGCGGAACGAGACCGTCACAGCTACATCAAACAAGCCAAGTATATCACTGAGGTATCTCCATTGTAGCTGATCGTGTTTTCGCTGCACTGCCTTATCAGATGCTTCATCAGTTTCTGGGACTCCCAAAAGTATTAAACTTCGATCATCCTTCTGCTTCGTTTGGTCTTGTTTCTGGGAGCTATGGGTTTTTTCCAACCTGGGTACATCAGCGAAGATTCTTGCAGCGGTCTCTGAACTCTCCCTTAGCAGGAGATCCCTTTCAGAGTTGACCGTGATTTTAAGCAATCTTGGTTGGTTCAAATTTGAGGAAGTTGGTTTAAGATTCAGTCTTTTCAATGACAGTGGTTCAACTGGCTTTAAGACCATACTGCCGCACAACCTTCGACTTTCTTCTTTATCGTGCTTCAGCCTGTCCCCTAGTTTCCTTTACGTTGGTGCAAATCATGCTTAGTCCATGTACATTGTGTGCCTGTCGCTTTAGCTGGTTGCTGGACGTTTCAACTGTCTTAGATCGAATACCTTTTCTATCCACTTATGGTTTTGAACCTGAGGGTTTTCGCGGAACCTTCAGATGAGCAGGTGGTTTTCTCTTCGTAACATTTTGCGACCACATGCCTTATCAGTAGCATTTGTTAAGGTGGCGTCTTGATGAAAAGAAAGCTCTGCATGAATCACCGGAACATTTGCAACAGCCGAACCTACGTGTTGAATGATCTGCGAAGATACCGAGTTTATCTGACTGGTATTACCGTCGGTGGTCTCCGATCTATCCAAACCTATACGGGCAAACTGAGAATTCGGAGTGGTGACCAGAGTCTCTACCGATGTTTTCAATGTTTGCATGAGGAGCTCTAAGCTCATCATCCGAACATCCAGGTTACTTTGTTGGACACTTGTTCGAGCAGCTAAATCTGCGTTTGGTTTAGTTCGACCATTTTTGTACACCAGGCATGTTTTCATCATTCAGGGTCGATAACGCCTCCGGGGTCAATGATTTGTCACCTTTTGCATGAAATGTGTGGGAACAGTTGCGACACGTGACAGATTTGACCTTGCCACTGAAGACTTTCATGCAGACGACGAACGCTTCGCGAACATCAGATTGTTTCATGTTAGCGGGACCAACCAATAGTACAAATCAGAGCACAAAAATCGTTGCGGCTGCGGTTGGTTTGTGTGATATTGTGTGATGTTGGTGGAACGTGACGAGTTGCAGTCGTCAACCGATTTAGCCGCGAATTTGCCAGCTTCCCGTTGAGAATATTGGCGTGAAATTGATTTCACGTTGAGAATTTCTCCAAATAGTTCCCGACAGTGGTAAACACCAATAGTTTGATCTAACCACAGAAACACAAAACTGATTCAAATAAGCGAACGAATTGCAGAAAATCCGCGGGTGACGCACACAAAGAACGACACGTCGTTGATGGATGATCCTTGTATCAGTAGCTGAATATACTTTTTAAACAGAGATCCCATGTCTTCGTGGTACATTCGATAAGGGAACGAATGTATGTTGAAATCACCTTGCAAATAATATTAGTGTCAAACGATTCAAGAGCTCTTATGCGGAGACTACAACTGGTAAATAGTTTATATATCAGAAAAATTAGTGAACCGAGTACCGATCCTTTTTGGACATCACCTGCTAATTGTAGGTAATTTGATAGCCTACTTTTATTAGCCATATAATGATTCAGGATATCATGTTTACATTGAACTGTATATTCTAAATGTCTTTTTCTGGAGTATTGAAATAACCGACTTGCACCGCGGTTAATGATGTAGAACTATGTAGAAGTACAAAATTGTTTATCACGTTTCTGTGCACTGCATACACCAGGTCACCACATTGTGATAACGCTCTCGTTGATTTCACTGGCTAACAACAATATCTGTTTGTTCACAACCAAATACAAACTATTCTACTCAAAAGGTGAAAACAACTTATGCGTAACCTTTATGAGAGCACACGATATGAACTGTTATGTAATTTGGTATTTCATTGTTCTAGTTTTTATGGGTACAAAATTCTGAAAGGCGTTATGGATCCATTGAATTTTAGTTTAGTTAAGTCTGAACACACCAAGCGATCCAAATGCCTGTTTCTTCACTCCCTCTTACTGTTCGATTTACAACGAAATGCTCGAATCATATACCATGAGAAAGGAACAACATGAAAGTCCAAGGCGATTTACGTAAAAAGTAGTTTTATGTAAATATAATTGGAGCAATAATACTCCCCCGTCTGAATTCGGTGAGAGTTGAGGGTTCTCAACCCAGCCAATCTCGACAACTACTGTATGTGCCTCAAAGTTCAGTCGTGCAATTCATATTAATTTCGGGTATTTTAAACACAAGATCTCGCAGCCGTTGGTGTGAATGTACGTGATAGCTCCACGTTTGAGTCCTGTATTAAGGATGATGTTATTCTTAGTCGGTTATAATGAATTCTTTCATCACTTGAAACTGTATTCATAAATCATTAGATTTCATTGGCGCGAGGTATTAAAGTTGTTGAAAGCCACTGTTGTATTTGATACACTTCAATGACAACCCAAGGACCAGCCCCCGCAAAGCCACATTAATTGCCGGTAAGCTTAAAATGTGGACGACATTTTATTCCGTTGATGACTTAACCACACGACAATGGGGTTCGTTTCACAAGTGCACGACGGTAAATTTTTGAATAGGTTCATTTGTGATCACAAACTCAGACGATGCCGAATTCAATAGCTGGGTTCAACTAAGCCCATCTCAAAGCGGATATTCACGAATTCAATGCTCGAAAGTTATTTATATTAGACCGGTAATTAAATACCTCATGCAAATGTACTCACATATCGACCTGGTCAATATACATTGTTGTTCTATCAAGCTAGAGCTAGTCTGATCTACAGAACCATCACTAATTCGAACCGGCGCCGGTGTGTGAATCCGACGTTGTTTTACCGAGTACTATCTATCGCTGCGAACGCTGCTATAGAGATTGTTCCACCAGAATGGGACTGTTTAATCATCAAGAAAGCTGTGCAGCACGATTTTGATGTGAGGTCACCAACAACACTCATCAGTACCATAGTTCAAAGGGAAATCCATACAAAGGAAGCAATGGGCTCGAGTTTCGCTCTCATTAGATCTCATCGGCATTGATATCCATGAATGGATCTGAATTTGAAACCGGGACCATCTTGATGTTAGGCCGATGCTCTAACCTCTCAGGCAATCTTTCCGTTAGGCTAAACCGGATTTATTCCATCTGAACACAAGCAATTCAGCCATACCCAGCAAAAGATGACCGACGTAATTCAAGGGTTATTCAAGGTTTTTAATGGTCTATAAAGCAACAAGCTTAACAACAACCATAGGATGGTAAAAATTTAAATGTAAGTGCATAAACAAGATAAGGAATTAGAATAAGCAGTAAATAAGTGTTCGGGAAACGAATTATTCAATAAAAAATTCGTCTGATTTCATTCTAAATGCATGAAAGCTAATGGAGTGAGCAACGGTTGAAGGCAAACTGTTCCAAGTAAAACAGATACGGATAGAGTCCGATAATTCCTCGTATCCCTTCGCGTGAATAGGCGTACGGGATTGTTTAGGGTATGCAATATTTTTAAAGTAGGATAAGGTCTCATCTTATTCGTCGATAGGGAAAGTCGAACAGATTCAGTTGAGCTATCGTTTCTTTATGAGGCTTGTTTCAGATGCTGAGAACTAGTTTTGTTGAGCGGTGAAAGATACGTCATATGAGTTCTACATCCCTGGGCCATGGAGACCATGCCTGCAAATCTTATTCCCAGACAGGTCTCAAGATTTAAGATTTATGGTACTAAAAGCAAATAGCTTTACAATAATGGATGCCCTATCTATGCTTGTTACTTGGATATGTCTAAAGCTTTTGACCATGTTAACCACAGCATACTGCGTTGGTTGTTGCACATGGTTGTAAAGAGGGGTGCAAGTCATTATTTCTTGAAGAAAGCTTTTGAAGTAATCTATACCCGTAATGTGTGTTGCAATTGTCAGTACATAAAAATCACCGAGGAGGAGCGAGTGTATGTATGGGAGCTTCAATGCAAAACGTATTGCATTAGAAAGAACAGTGTCGGCGGCAGATGATGAAGAAGGGGGTCGATAAGTCAATGCTAAGAGGAACTTACGTTTATCATGCGAATCAGTAGAGCAAAACATTGTATCTGTGACATCTAACTCGGGGGAGAGAAGTATAGTGCAGTTGATGCTTTCATGTAAGTAGAGGAGGACACCACCACCTTTTGTTGCTCGATCTTTTTTGTAAGTCATCATGTGAGGGATTTTGAGTTAAGAGTCATGTATAGTATTACACAACCAGGTTTCTGTCACTGCAATCAAATCCCAAGACGCCACGGTCGCACGTGAATACAGTTCCGTGAACTTGCCCAGAAATCCCTGAGCATTGGTGTAACAGCATGATAGGGATTTGATTTTTGTTGCAGATAAAGAGCTCACAGTAGTGGATTCGCCGACCCAGAATTGGTCGGCTGCTCCACGTTTTTTTGTCTCAGGTGCATTTGATTGACTTGGTAGCGAAGTAATTTCAGGAACAATAGTGTTCGTACGTTTTATGTCGTATACAGCCTGAATAAGAATTTCAGGAGGTGCAAATTTTCGACAATGATACCACGCCTCGAGTATTCTATCCTTCATCTCATCTGTGCGGAATGATATTTTGAAAGGAGGAGGCTGATGCGTTTCTTTTTTCGGTATAAGGCGCATAACATGAGTAGATATTATACCCTTTAAACCTAGGATCTCTTGTAAAAATCTCCATTCACTGCAATCGTTTTGCAGACGTTTGCTGGATTCTACTTCGTTCGAAATGGGTACACCATGAACTATAACAGCTCTGCGATTTGTAGCCTCTTTTGCTAGTTCCGGATTATTACGACGAATTTGCCGTTCTTTCCACACAACGTCCGGAAATATTCGCACAGCCGATTTGTTTACAACTAAGAGGGATGAGGCGAGCAACATATTATCTACATCTTGAACGGACATTAGCACTACACGCAGTAACCTGGGTGTGTTCTCACGAGGTGAGTTCGGGGATCTAAATAATCGTGTCAGCGACGCAGGTGAGGCAGTGATGCCTAAGCTTCGGCAAAGGTCATTCCATTGTTTCTCTCATCTGCTTCGCGCTGTTTTAGCGATGGCGTAGTTGGTTCAATGAGGTTACTACAAATTACCGTTTGATCTTCAATGTTTGAATTTTGGTGAATTTTAGTGTTAAAACTCTTCGGTCTAAACTTATGCACATCCTTCGATAATTCAGCACTTCCATTCACTTGACTACTGGTCTGATTCACAGACTCATTGGTCGTACCGAGCTGTTGGAAGAGACTTTGGACGATTTCTGGAGAAATGAGTGTTTCCGTAGTAGTTAGCGCTTCCCTGTAAGGCTTGCGGTTAATGTGGTTAAGGACTGTGTTTCGAACTGGTCCCAGCGCTTTCTGACACGCAAATGTTTGGAAAGACTCTAACATGTTTTCAAGCCGTTTAAGCTTCGCCTCTACAGCGAACATGCGTCTTTCCATAATTGAATCAGAGTTTTCGGCTCTTGATAAATCACTAGTTACTTTTAATCTGCATGGATTACATATATAGCAGATGCCTGGTAATTTTTCATTATTAATTAGAGTCACTGATTCGGGTGACAGTTGTTAAACAGGACATTTTGATCGACTGAATCAAATGCTCCTTTGAAGTCTAAAAAGATGGCTATTGTCGGTTGTCGATAAGTGTGCCGCAGTTCTGAGATCCGTCGAAGAGTAAAAATGTGGTCGACACAGCCTCTGCCAGGCCGGAAGCCAGCTTGATGCTCTCGGATCTGTGATTCCCTATGCGATGTTAATCTTATAAGACATATGGACGCTAATAATCTCGTAATGTTTGGAGTGTGACTTATCCCACGGTGATTAGAGCATGAGCTTCACACACCATTTATAAATACAGTTATGATAACCGATTCGCCCCAACTCTGAGGGACGGATTTTGACAACCACACTTCACTGAGGAGATCGCCAAATGTGCTGATTAGGACTTGGCCACCTTCTTTGAACAAAACAGATGGTATATTACCGGGGCCAGCAGCTCTAAATCGTTTCATGTATTTGATACATGCTTTAATTTCTAAATCATTAGGGGGATCTACGCTAACAGACCAAGGATCACACTGCTTTTATGAGGGAATGATTCTGTTGCAGGAGACCAGCTGAATTGTTCTTCAAAATGTTCCGCCCAGCGTGAAAGGCGGCGATTTTTATTAGGGCTAAGAGTACCGTCTATATCACAGATAGTTTCACTCACTCCTTTTTTCGTAGGCCCCGTCGATCGAATTAGTTGGAAGAGTTTTCGCACGTTACCCGCATCATTTGCTATTTCCATTTGTTCAACCTTATTTAGCCACCACTTCTCTCTATCTAGTCTTAAGCTCCGTTTAATTTCAGTCCCCACGCGTCTACGCTCTGTATTGCGTCCAGTACCATGAAGTATTTGGCGTCACTGGCGAATAATTTCTGTAGAGCGCTGTGATCTCACTGTGACTTTTGGGTTTATTGCTTAGTCTCACAGGCTGTTATTGCGGCGGCTCGCATAATCACTGTTATTTTGTTTCACCTTTCATCGGCAGTTGCACACAGAGTACCTGAGAGTGACTTACTCAAGGTAGTCCCATAAATTTTTTGAACTGCATGCTGAAGGAATTTTTCGACAGCAATGCTTTTTCCACTCGAAGGCTTCGTACCGGAGAACTTTAACGAGAACCTACATCGCACAAAAGAATGATCTGAATCTATGCAGGTATTCCAAAAGGAGTGGCAGTCCTCATTGCAACCTCTCCAGCGAGCACTTATGGCGATACGGTCGATTTGGGACCAAGGTTGGCTTCCATCCGGCGAGCGCCATGTGGCACATCGACATCTTTTATGGCAAAAGAAAGTGTTGCAAATGAATAATCGAGATTGTGCACAGAATTGTATAAACCGTTCACCATTATCTGTGCGTTGGCTTTCAAGACCAAACATGCCACCTAATTGTGATTCAGATGTATCTAAGCAACCCAATCTAGCATTCATATCTCCTGCTAAGACAACAATATCGGAGCTTTTTGCACGTCGCAAAAGAGCATAAAGATCGTCGTAGAGGGCGTTCTTCTCGTCGTCGGAATTGGTGTTACTCGGGGCGTAAGTTGCTACAATTAGCAAGCACCTCAGATTAGAAGATTTTGAGTTTGGTCTAATATTCGTGGCTAGTATAACTGCGCGCATCGTGCTATTACAATGAATTTAATCGATTAGACATGATTCGGCACGTGAATTCAGCACTATACCAACACCCGCCTGTCCTGAAATGGCACCTACAGAATCACCAGAGCAGCGCAAAAAGTAGCGAGTTGGAAGCTTTTGGGCATCTTGTGAGGTACGGGATGTGGCGCTAAGATTAAGTTGGTTTCATTTTTAATGAGTTATTGTTGGAATGTACAATCGACTTCAATGTTTGCTCGAATTTTTGAGAACAGTTCTCTATGTATTTGATTCGATCTTCTAAGTTTTCTGATTGTGATACATTGGTCTCGGCGCCTTTTACTGGCTTTGTTCTACAGACTCTGCACACATAACAGACACCCGAACAGATTTCTCTTGCAAATTGCGTTGTCGTGTATATTCGGAAACATGATTATACAACGGGATGTGATCAAACAGTTCGCGAAATTTGTAGTCTAGTGATAGGGGTGCATGATCTACTCAGTTATATAATTGAAGCAGATTGAAGTCTCCCATAATCAATAATTGCGATTTGCGCTTTATGCATTGCTTTCGAGAATTTTTCGTTATGCGCATCTGATGATGTTAGTGAACGGTAAACTACACGAATGATGCAACTGTCTCCTGATTTGATCTTCAAGTTACACATTATATACTGTCGTCCAGATCGAGATCAGTGTCTGTAAGTACCGTACTGTATAAACGTTCGTGGTGTTAAACAGTTACTTCACCACATGTTCTTAAACGGCCTCTCCGAAACAGGGTCAAGTTTGGAATAGAGACCTCGCGATCGCACAAGTGAGGTTGAAACCATGTCTCAATTATTGCTATGACGTCGAGTGAGCTCTGAATACAGAGATCCTTCATTTCAGCTAGTTTGTTTGCCATGCACTGTGCGTTTGAATATAGGTATGGTGTGGTATGAAAGCACAAGCCTGATCCAGGCAAAGTGCCGTACAGTCAGAGACTGCACGTGGTCTAAGATATTGTCAGGTTGCCCAGACCTAGACAGATATGAGGATGGGGGAAGACATAGAAATGGTAGTGAGACTCCAGCGTGTTTCAGCATGCAGCTCACTACCGTTAGCCAATCAATTTAGCACGATGTTAGCCGTACAGCACAGAAATGCTGCACGATTGCACATCCGTGAATATAGGTAAATGATTGTATTTTTGTATTTAGTGATGGAGCTGAAAGCTCCTCTATTTGTCCAACCCTTTGAGAGACGGACATTGGTCGTTTACTAAGATTGCCGCAGTGTTCCTACTCCGAGTTTCGTCTGATTGTACAAGCCGTGATTCATTTGTCGGTTTCAGTGTAGAAAGTCGGGCGTCACTCATTCTGACATCCTTCAGGAGATTCATATGATTTGCTTTCCAGTTGGCCAAGATTGATTCCATCATACCTCTTGTTAAATGTTATTTTTTAGAGGTTTTGGACTGTGTCTATTTTGTTTACCAGGCAGTGTGCCTTGGTATATAGGCAATTGATTTTGATTTTCGTATACAGTTATAGAGATTCCAGCTTGAAAACCCCACAGTTTGATCGAATAGTGCTTACAATTTGTGTTGGGTGAGTCAGATTTACCGGTGACAGCGAAAGTTTAGATGTGTCCTAACATATAATAACACCTCATTATGCCGTTACATACATTCCGTTTTATTTTTCCCGTTACATTGAATAACCTTCATTGCACACATCTGGTCTGCTTTTCTCTCTCCCCAAAGTATCAAACAACCATTCTGGATTACATATCCTTACATTAACTGTGCGTTTGTCTGACCTATCTTTCATGTCAACACTTTAATATAGCACTTCCCCTTTTGGTTTTACGTACGTCGTTTTCTGATCTTAGACACACTGAACTTCTGCTCAAACGTTCTATTCCGGATTTTAATGTGGTTTCATCACTTCCGAGTTAAGAACACCACATCGATTGATCAAACGCCACGACTGTCTTTGCTACTGCCACATGCCTTCATATACAACAATACGGGATTATTATTATTACCTATAGTCGAAACACAATTTCATGTAATCTGTGGAGAAACGTAAGATTACAATACGGTTGCGATGTACATCCATGGTCAGCATTTACATATCTAGGCCAAGATTATCAATATGTCGAAGCTGAGGCAAGAATGCCATATTTAATCGCTAAGTTGCTGGTAGAATCGTCGCTGGCAATCTTAATTATTCGTTAGTCGTTTTTAAGCACTTAAGATTTGATGCACATACATGCCCTGTGACCAAATAGTTGATACATAATGACACAGATTTGTTTGGAGAAAATTTGTATTTTATTTTTAAAAATAGAGAAACAAGCACTCAATTACGCGAAACAGTTGCTGCAGCGATGTATGTATTAAGGAGACCATCACTTTTGCGCACCCCATAAGGCCATTGTGTTGTTATATGGAAATTTCATGAAGCGAGAAGAGTTCAAATAGGCAGCAATTCGTGGGATCGCCTAATTTAAAAAACAGTAAATAAATTATAAAGTACACCGTAGATATATGCTAACTAAGAAATGAAAACCTGAATAATTTAGGTTATCACGGGCACCACCTAAATCGTTAATCATTAGCGGAAATTGTGAGTCGAATTCGGAACAATATGAGTTCAGTTGAACTGAATGAACTAATTAAAAACAAAGTGATTTTGAGATGCACCGAAGCTCTAAAAAACAAACCCCGCTTGAAAACAAATGTGCAAATATTATATGAGTGATGATTGGTTTGTAATGGTTGACTGTGCATTTCTATAGGATATATTAACATTCATGTGATGATTATGATATATAGTATCAGTCAAAATTAGTATATGATTCACTAAACATAATTAGAGCAGTACATATGTTTGCTAGGTCAGATAGGTATAAATAAATCTGAGAATGCTTTTCAACCAAAGGCTGTAGTGTGCTATTCGGGCGCATGTAAGTTGAAACGACAAAATTGCGTATGATCAAAGCAATATATTTCACTGCAATCTGGATTAAGCTTTTATTATGCGATCGCATTGTTGAAATGCGAACAAACATTTTAATCACCCGATAAAACAGTGACGGGCGGTTATCAGCTAGATTTGGATGGGCTCAAGATTTGATCCTTGAGTATCGTCCGAAGTGTAACAACATAATCTTTCACTATATTTTGGAGTAATGATTAATTCGTCTTTTACATTTATAACATTAGATAATTTGATGTAAGAGTTCAGCTTTAAGCTGATGAAGATAATATGCAGATGTGCAAAAAGTCTCAAGGCAATAAATGTAGCTTACCTCGAAGTTGGATATCAGTTTCAACAGACGTGGGAATTTATCGAGGCAACACGGCTGTAGTGCTTTCAGGGTGTCCAACAAATCATACAGGTTGAAGTCCGGATAACTCGGCTAAAACCATTATATGCGTTTGAAATAAATAAGATCAAAAAACAATAACCGAAAATATATTGCATGCATCATTTACCATAGATCGCAAACATAAGCAGATGTATATAATGTAAATTGGTACACAGAAACGTTTCTCGATTCAGGGAAAGAATGAACAAAACATTGTTTACTCAATAATTTAATTTCGTTATTGGAAACTTAAACACTACATATGCATTCGAAGATATGTAAAATATGGGTTAATTTTCAAAAAACTAGTCAGATTATTGATAAGCAAATCAGAAACGATCCGTCATTTCAAAATGTTCAACTCACTTTATCACCAGAAATCCATTCGTGTTTGATCAATTTGTCTTCAAATATTTGGAGATTTGTCGGCAAATCACTAAGGAATCCTGGTTTTAGTTTCTCCTTGATAAAGGATTGATAGTTAGTTGTACAGTTAAATGGCATAAATACAATTTAAATCCTTTAAAACTTATCACGAACATAAGAAACGTGGATTTGAAGCAACATTTCGTCATATTGATTATTAAAATTGAAATCCCATTTAGTCAACATTTTATTATGTGCAAATGAAAACTACCTACATCTTACTATGAATGGCGCATTTAAGAATATATTATAATAAAATTGTAATTGAAGAGTGAAATAAAATTTACTAGTTGGTTAACACCGTGTGATAACTGTGTATGCATGATCCAGTGCGAATTGCATAACGATTATTGTAATATCAAACGTAGATATGATTGCAAGTAAGAAATTTTCTCTTGAGAAAAGGACCTTTCTCTGCATTCATAGTAATTTCATAGCGCCTTGTCATTACAGAATTCGACAATATTGCATATAGTTTAAAGATAACATGAATTATTGGACAATGAAAATTGGTCGCATATACGAAATAAATTTAGTGCTTACGAGGATTTAGAGAAAAATATTAACAGCAGTATTTTTGACAAGATACCTTACTGCAAACTATTCAGTCATTGTATTTGAAGATAAGAATTCAATGTAAACTCACGAAATCATCGCTATAGCACATGCGAATAAAACGGAACCGAAGATCATCGATAGCACCGTGCGCCATTGAAAGTTTCGCACGTTCTTTTGGTGTATCTCCGACTAAATAACCGTGAAAATTTTAGAAAGCAAAAAGCCGACTAAATCAAATAACCATTAATTTTGATAACATTTTCAAATTAACAGCAATGGATGAATTAGTTTTTGGCGCATTGATGATACATTTACAAAAAAGATCTGATTATGCCAAAGTAAAAATCAAAATTAGGTTGAAAGTAAATATTACAAACAGCTTTTCTAGTTGTACATATACAAGTTTCCAATAAAAAACAAAAAGTTATTCGCATTACGCGGTCAATATAATGCGATTTCGACAACGTAAGTTGGATTCTGAATGTGTTTCAAGTCGATTTGAACATCAGTGCTTAATGTGAAGGATCTGATTACCGGAATAACTTAGACATTATAGTCATATATTTTCATGGAAACAATAAAAAATGATGTAGAGTTGCGTGAAAGACGTACCAATTTGATGTTTTTGTGCAATATATTGCAAGATCGTGTGGAACTGTGTCAAATTCACATCCTCATCTTTGTAATAAGGTAACTGTCGAAATAATTAAAATATCAGAAATTACATTTGGATAATCTAGACCGATGCTGCATTTTTTAGATAGCCATGATTCTCTGCTGAAATCGGGAGCTGCAAATAAGTTTAGCATATATCGTACCTGGTCCAGCTTCATAAAGTTCTTGTTCATACGGAACATCGAGATATTCAAGAAGTAATCTGATCGGTTGAGCCAACTACGATTCAAAATGATGTGAAGTTAAACCTACACCTCTGATTTTCCAATAGCCTAAAATAGCCGTCATCGCAGAAATTAGTTTATGAATTAGTGCAGGTCCGTTGCAAGGTCGTGGCAGAGCGTTTTGACTGAAACAAACATATTCGATGTTCTTTTCAGTTTAGTATGCATGAAACTGAAAAGTTGTTATTAAGCGAATTAAGAGGTAATCATTACGGTATGATCAACTAATAATCAATCAATTGTATTTTAATCCGTAAATTTTAATTTATTGTTGGTCAAATTGGTTGGGAATTCAAATTAGTCTTTATATGAATCACATCAATTTTCCTCTAGCGTTAGACCAATATTGTTTACTGTTTTCAGACATTTTTATCATAAGTATGGAATAAATTGACAAGTTAGAAAAGATGCAATGACGTGTGATTTACAGATTTCAACAATTTGAAGAGTGTTTGAAATCGTATACACCTGGTGTCAGTTCAGTTCAGTTGCACAGGACTGTACGTTGATAATGAGCCAATCGTGCGTCCAGAATTTCTGAAAAATGTGCTTCCAGGGGAAATAATTGCAGTGAAATCTGAAATAAAATTTGTACAAATTGCACATAGTTAATCGCATGGAATCGCTGAAAAGATTTATATCACTTTTTCCTCTTCTGAATAGACGGCATGAGGACTACAGTCCATGAAAGCCGCTTCACCTTCCGAGTCTCTGCTATCTTTGTGTAGATTCCTCATGAGGAGTTACTGAGCTGGAAGAGTAAGCGAATCGCGCAGGATAGCGGGAAGTTCACCGTCCAATATGCGTTTAAACTGATCTTCGTTGACTGCCCCAAATGCATCAGCGGAAAGTGCATTCCAAATATTGACCACTCCGGTTAACAGAGTAAACGATGGCTTTAACTGTTCCGTTCGGCGGTTCTGCAACATTAGCGAATGACCTTTAGTTCTGGAGTCCGTGGATACCGAAAAGATTCGTTGAAGTTTCGTTCCGTAAAATCCAAGCAGGATTCTCCGCGCGACCAGCAAATCATATCGCATCCTTCGATATTCCAGTGGGAAACGTTTGAGTTCCCTCAATCTGTCGTCATAGGGAATATGGAAGATACCCCTCACGCACTTGGTAGCCCCCCTCTGGACTTTCTCCAGTCGATCCTTCTCCCCTTTAGTTTACGGATAGTTCACCGGAAGCCCAAATTCTAATATTGGTCTGACGTAAGAGCTATACATAACTTGAAAAACTTTGGGACTTATTTCTAAGAAGGATCGTCTCAATGCCCACCACATGCGGCTGGCAGAATCGACCTTTCTGGCAGTATCCTCCGCAGTTTTGAGTGTTGAAGTTACCATCACCCCCAAATCTCGCTCTACATCAACTATCCTGAGACTATGGCCCTCCAAATGATATGCATGTCGCATGTTGTTGCTCCCGAAGTGCATGATAGCACACTTCTTTTCATTAATCGGGAGCATCCATCCGTCAGTCCAATTCCGAAGTTCATTAAAATCATTTTGCAGTTGGGAAGCGTCGGTGGCAGTCGTGACAGAAGCCCACACCTTCAGATCATCTGCAAATAAGTGACAATCACTGTTTAGAATACGGGTAAGGTCACTCACATAGAGTTTGAACAAAGTTGGACCCAGAACGGATCCTTGCGGTACACCAGAAGTGGGGATAAAGGATGCAGATCTGGCCCCATTGACTTCATCGAGGCTTCGCTTTCCGATAAGATAATCCTCAATCCAAGCAAGCAAAGAAGCCTCTATACCAGACATTCTTAGTTTCCAAAGAAGCCTCTGATGCGGAAAACGGTCGAATACTTTACTAAAGTCGATTAAGACTACATCAACTGGCACACCAGCGTCAAGGCTTCTGCACCAATGTTCTCGGGCGGTCAGAAGATTGGAGATACATGAGCGGCCTTCTGTGAAGCCGTGTTGGGCATTCGAGCATTGTAAGATGCAACTTTATGAAATTCTTCCTTTTCCTTCGTCTTTACCTTATATTTTGAAACAATTTCCAGAATCTAAATTTTGTTGATTATATTTTCCGGTATTTTATATTTATGCTGTATTTGATGAAAAACATTTCTTTTGTTATTAAAAACTTGCTATTGTAAATCTTTTCTTTACACGCCTTTGGTCAATTATTTGTTTGAATTGTCCGTTTCGGCCATTGTTGGTCATTGTTGTTGAATTTGATTGCCGTTTCGGGCACTTGTAATTGGCTTGCATTTTGACACGACTTTTGGGTGTCTTGTCTTTGATAGACAATTTGGACGGCAATTTTGGTCGTCATTGAACTTGTTTGCATTTGATATGATTGATTCTGGAGTATTTCGTCTCCTGTTTGCTGTACGTTCCTTTACAGTTGAGGTTTGTATAATTATTGCTGTTGTAATTGTTGCTAATTACAGTACCGTATAACATCCGAATTGTGGTTTCAAATTTGTCGAACTAAGAAACGGGTGGAATACGCGTTACTCACGTCACGGACGTTACAGTACTCAACTTGGTGCGTCGAAGCATTACAATTTTTGGAAGTACTCAATTTGGTTCGTTGAAGCAGTACCCAACTTAGAATTCGATTGTACCGTATTTGTCTCAATTGGAGAAAATACAGTACTGAACTTGGAATTTGATTCTTCTCAAACTTGGCGAGAAGTGCAGTTGAAGATTCGCGAATCGATTCAGTTTACAATATCGGTGACGTCCCTTTTCTATTTTGTTTCCTTTTATCCCTTTGAATCATTTTGTATAAAATGCCTAAAGTTGCGTCTCAGGTAGCATTGATCGAGTGTGATAAGCCAGAGGGTTTAGAGTTTAACGGTACACCTTCTCAATGCGCGTTGGATTTAGAGCGGGAATTATCCGTAGCTAGATCCACGATAGATCGCTTGGAAACGGAAAAGAGAGAAGTAGAGGAGAACAATTTGATAACCGGCAAGAGCAGCAGGCCAGAACAGAGCAGGACGACAACAACCGAATTGCAGCCCTCAATGAATATCAGCCTCGGACTACCCAAGGTTGAATTATCATACTTTGATGGTAATCCAATTGACTATTGGAAATTTATGAGGCAATTTGAATGTTACATTGAATCGCGACTTATGGACCCGGCACAACGATTATTATATCTGATGTGTTATTGCCGTGATAAGGCTCGTAAAGCTATTGACGCCTGCGTCATGCTGCAACCCACTGAGGGTTATATGAGAGCAAAAACCATACTGCGAGATTTGTTCGGTTTACCGCATGTCATTGCTCGGTCTACACTGGATGAATTGTTCGGGGAAGCCAGAACGCTTTCAGAGAAGGTAGATGGTTTATCTGAATAAGCAATAAAGATGTAAAATCGCCAAATTATGCTGACACAAATGAAGCGCGAGGCCGACTTGAATTCGGTCAACACTTTGGAAGGTGTTGTAAGGTGCTTACCTGTAGCCTTACACCAGCAGTGGGCCGATGCTGCCAACGCGATTACGGCTGACGGTTCGGATGTAAACTTTGAACGACTTTTCGAGTTTGTTTCTCGTGAGGCAAGAGTTGCTAGAAGTCGATTTGGTCAGCTTTGTCGCCCTGACACGACGCAGAATTTAGCAGCCCATGCTTCAAATGTTTGCGATCGAAGGAATGTCAATGCTACCCTTGTTGGTAGATCCATAAACAGCTTGGAATGCTGTAATTGCAAGGGACCGCACAAATTACATCAATGCATCGAATATAAGAATCTCGACGTAAGGAGTCGTTGGGATCCGGCTAAACGGGTATCGGCTTGCTTCCTCTGCCTTCGGCAGTTCCATAGGTCTGCCAATTGTATGAGTGGATCTCGATGCACTGCAGAAAATTGTGGCGGTCGGCATCAAACACTCCTGCATAACAATCAACCGGCAAGAAATCCGCCGGTAAATATCAATTGCAGTCACGCGACATTAAGTGCCAGGGTATGTTTACGATCCGTGCCTGTCAAGATCGAAACGTCGTTCGGACTAATTGACGCAGTAGCGCTCCTGCATGGTGGTTCAAATGCCACCTGAATTCTTAGTGAATTCGTTAAAAAATACAATATGCCTAAGTGCCCTGCTCAGGTGTCGCTTTCAACTTTGTGCCATCAACGGGTAATGAACTACTCCCGTCTGAACTCAAATATTCTTTCTGCAGATGGTGGAGTCATTCAGGTTTCGAATGCTTACACCGTAGAAACCTTGCCGCATGTGTCCCAATCGTCAACTAGCGCTCTGCGTGAACGTCATGATTATTTAAAGGGCGTTGAATTATTTGACTTTCATGATCAGCCGGTGACAGTACTGATTGGTTGCGACGTTCCTGAAGCACACTGGGCGTTAGAACAGCGGCTCGGTGGAAGAGGTCGTCCGTTCGCAACGAAGACATTTCTGGGTTGGATATTGCGGTGGCCTGCGTGTAAAACGTCTGAGGATATTGTCCTTTGTGTTGTCGGTTGTGATCAGGAAGCTGAGTTACCTGACACTGAATTAGCTCAGTCGGATTTTGTGACTGAATTTCCCGACACTAATTCGGATCAGATGGAGACTAAGCCTGGCTCACCTGACACCAAATCAGCCAAAATGAATAGTAGGCCTGGTTCACATGACAGTGAATCAGCCGAAGTGGGGGCGACAGATGGTCGGCGTGACTATTCATATGAGTGGCGCAAGACGTTCGGTTGTGTACCCGATGAGCCATTTGTGTTTCGGACACCGGATACACTTATTTCAATTTGCAGATTAGAGTTGTTTAGATGGCGCAAGATGTCGCTATTTGAGGATGAAATACACAAGGCTCGTTCGGCTGGGAATGCACGCATGAGCTTCTTGTTAGGAACGGTGGCAGAACCGGAGGAAGTGGTGGGTCTTAGTCTGGCAAACCATTTCCCTATAAAAAGCCACATGTGTCCAATGATGCCAATGCGACGTGGCGTGTGTGACTCGCCACAAAATGAAGTCATTTGCTATTCTGGGTTTATACGTTATTGTCCTAGGAAGAATTTGGCCGAAGGTGTAAGATGCGACTTTATCGAATTCTTCCTTTTCCTTCGTCTTTACCTTATATTTTGAAACAATTTCCAGAATCTAAATTTTGTTGATTATATTTTGCGGTATTTAATATTTATGCTGTATTTAATGGAAAACATTTCTTTTGTTATTAAAAACTTGATATTGTAAATCTTTTCTTTACACGCCTTTGGTCAATTATTTGTTTGAATTGTTCGTTTCGGCCATTGTCGGTCATTGTTGTTGAATTTGATTGCCATTTCAGGCACTTGTAATTGGTTTGCATTTTGACACGTTTTTTGGGTGTCTTGTCTCTGATAGACATTTTGGACGGCAATTTTGGTCGTCATTGAACTTGTTTGCATTTGATATAATTGATTCTGAAGTACTTTGTCTCCTGTTTGCTGTACGTTCCTTTACAGTTGAGGTTTGTATAATTATTGCTGTTGTAATTGTTGCTAATTACAGTACCGTATAACATCCGAATTGTGGTTTTGAATTTGTCGAACTAAGAAACGGGTGAAATACGCGTTACTCACGTCACGGACGTTACAAGCATTGATGGGTCTCGCGCAAATACTGTTCTATCTTATCCGTTACAATCAATTTCAGCAATTTGCCTACGACGGACGTGAGTATAACAGGACGGTAGTTTACAGGATCTGAAAAACTCCCACCTTTGAACATCGGCTTTACTATACCCATTTTCCAATCATCTGGTAGACGTCCCGAATTGATTGAAATTTGGAATATAGCGGCTTAAGGTGAACTGATGATCCTTGATAGAGGTTTTAATATGGCAGGGTGAATACCATCAGGACCTGGAGATGTCTGTACCTTCAGATGTTCGATGAGGATTCGCCGTGATCTTAAAATTGGTAATTACTTCCGTCGACGATATTTGTTCTCAGGATATCGTAGGCTCTATTGCGTAAACTGATTGGTATTGCGATGCGAACACCTCAGCTTTCCCAGTGTCAGTCTATATAACCTCCCGTTCCGAATTTTTGAGAGAAGGTACGGGGTACGATGATTTGATCCGTCGCCGAATGTACGCAAATAATTGTTTAGGATTATATTTTGAAGAATTTGCTAATTGAAGCTCGAATCGACTTCTCTTATCCTTCTTCAATTTTGAGCAGGGATTCCGTACAGCCCGATACTCTTCGTAATGGTCGTCCAATCGGCTCGTTCTGAATTTAATCCAAAGACGCTTTCTTTGCCGGAGACAAGTACGAAGTTCTCTATCAAACCAAGGAGGGCCAAGGGAGCCGGTACGATCTCTGGTTAATGGAGCAACACCCTCTAAGCGACGGATGTTATTCAAAAACAATTTCCAACAGGCATCAATAGTGGAATCAACGGGTAACGTCTAGTCAATTGAGGCTTCTTGTTCAACCAACAATTTCAAGTCCATGTTGAATAAATAAATAAATAAATAATTTTTATTCTTGGAAATCCAAGGCATGTTAAACATGATCAATAATTTCCAAAAGCTTTGTACAATCAGGTTATTGGATGTACATTTGCAAAAACAATTGGTTCAAGGTCATTTGTTTCAGCGGAATTTAACGTTCAATAAATATAAAGGTAACGGTATTTAAAGTTGTTTCCAGGTAATCGGTACGTGATCTGACATATTACGAAAACACAGTTATTGCAAGGAAAAGTCTAGAATGTTTTCGGCAACACTGATGATCAATGGATAAGGTCCATCAAAGATGCGCGAAGAATCTCTATTGGTGATGTTCCAAACATTTTCATTATGATTGTTGTAATTAGATTGATCTTTTCTGACCATGAGCCGTTTTCTTGTCCGCTAGGCGAAGGTGGTTTATTCCACTAGATTGAGGTCTGAGGGCCAGTTTCATTTTGGTGCAGATTGAGAAGTTTGCTGTGGAGAAAAAAACTCAGAAGCGAGAGAATGTTGTTTCGAACGATATGAACGTTTATTTAATATCAATAACCAGGAATGCTAGATGTGATTTGAATTCATTTAAAGAGGAACTGAGTCTTATATATTTTGGAAGAAGATTCCACAGTTTAGCATATTTAGTCAAGAAGAAACTGTTCCTTACTTAGTACGAAACCTTGGTAACTTAATAGTTTTTTCACTGTTTCTCAAGCTATATTTAGAATCATGCCGTATATGAATATTCGAACGTATTTCAATATTATCCGTTGACAGTATTTTAAAGAATAAGATGAGGTTATGCTTAAGTCTGCGAAACCATAGAGGATCGAGTTTCAGTTGTATACATCTTTCTCTATAGGATGTTTGGTGGTATAACCGATTATTGATTTTGAGAAAGAACGTTGTATCTTTTCTAAAACTATGCTATCGGTTTTATTTATATTAGTATATATTATGTTACAATAGTCAAAGATAGGAATGGTGAATAATTTATACATTTCTAGTTTACAATGAGGCTGAATTATAGATCTGTGTATAGTATTCATACTTTGTCTGGCTTTAGTAATAAGGTGGCGTATCTGTTCGTTGAAAATGAGTGATGAAGAATATCGAAATCCTAAATCACGCGTGCTGTCAATCATTTGAATTGCGTCATTGTTTAGAAGGATTGAGTTATTTTGTATCGTGCATCTTATAGGCATAAAATTAGATTTTGCTGGTGAGAACGTTAGACCATTATTTTTTGCCCAATCTGCAAGTGCAGCTAAATCATTGTTTAGTCGAGCTATATAAGTTTGTGCTTGATTAGCTGGGGAAGTGATGACAACTTTCATGTCATCAGCGAATAAGAACAGTTTGCTATGCGAAATGACGTTATGTATGTCATTTATATATAAGAAATAGTAAGGGGCCTAATACGCTACCTTGAATCACCCCACTGGGAATAGGTAGGCTGCGTGATCTACGGCCATTAACTTCAACAGAGTAAGTGCGATCAGTAAGAAAAGAAGTTAACCAGGAAAGAAGTTTACCACCGATGCCATATGATTCAAGTTTCGATAATAATATCTTATGAGGAACAGTATCAAATGCTTCAGTTATGTCTAGGAAGACAACTACAACTGCCGAACCTTCCTCTATCGATGTAGTAATATAGTCGAGGTATTCAAGCTGACATGTAATGCATGATCTTTTATTTAGGAAGCCATGTTGAGCGTTAGAGAAGAAACTTGGAGATAAGTGATTTAAGATAGCTTTTTTTATTATTTTTTCAAGTAATCTAGATAGTATAGCTGTGTGGTTAATTGGGCGATAATTTGATACCGTGTGCTTCGAGCCAGATTTATGTCTGGGTGTAACGACAGAGTGTTTTCATTCTAAAGGGAAGATTCCAGATTCGATTGAAGTGTTAAATAAGTTCAGTAGAAGAAGTTTGAAATCGTCACCACCCATTCTGCAAATTGCGGGTGGAATGCCTGTTATGTCTGGCTTGAGACTAAACGTAGTTTGCTTGCAGACATCATGAATGTCTTTCAATTGTATGCATATAGTGTTTAATACACTAGGCGATTGAAATGTTCTAGTCATATCTTCATAGATGGAAGTATTGTAAGTAGTATTAAAATATTTAAGAAATTCTTCGCAGATTGTAATAGGGTCTGTAATTCTTATTTCTGCCGAATTATAAGTTCGATCCTGAATAATAAAATCTACTTTGCTGGTTGAGTTTACAGATCGTGATTTGAATAACCTGCTAAGTGATTTTAGTTTATCACAACTGTTCAGTGCACTATTTTCTGATGCAATCAATGTGTGGTCTAGAATGAGTTTGTGGTCACTCAATAGTTCATAGGAACGTAAACGAGCAAAGATGTCGTTATTGTTAATTGCAACTGTAGACCACTTTTTTCTTTTCTTTTCCATTTTCTCGAGCCTAGTTTGTTTTATGCGTTTTGTAGAACTGCTAGCTTTATCGATTAAACTTATAATTTTCGAATGGAATGTCGAGGATATAGTTGGAAAATCATGTGAAAGAAAGAATTGAGACCAATCTTCAATCCTTATAAGTGTTGAAAGTAACTTCCAGTCGATGAAACGGTGAAGAGTCTTGACCTCATTGGTAGCTTTGCAAGTGCATGATAGGTGGAAGGATAATATTTTATGGTCCCCATTGAAGGGGGAAGGCAATATTAGTAAGTTAGTTGGATCAATATTTAGAGTAAATACTAAGTCAAGAATGTTATCCTTTCTAGTTGGTCTATCAATAAATTGTTTGTAACCTAGTAAGTCAAACGTTTTCATAAAATTTGTATGAGAGCTAACTTTACTTCGTTCGTGCCAGTTCAAATTAGGCATGTTAAAATCACCGACTATAAATTTATAACGTGCATGATGTAAAGACGTTTCGATGAAAGCTTGAGTTAATGTATTCAGATTATATGAAGTTGAGCCTGGTGGGTAGTAGATGCAGCCTATTAAAAGATCTAGTAAAGGTAGTTCTATCCATAGTGAATCTTCAAGTTCTGTTAAATTCGAAGATGTTATACTATTAGCTTTAAATCTTGAATGCACATAAATAAGGCAACCACCACCTCGTTTCAGAGTGCGATTTCTCATAAATACCTGGTAGTTAGGTATCATGAGTTTAGAGTCAGAGTGATCATCACGGGTCCAGGATTCAGTTATAAGAATAATATCTACAGGTTTAGAAGATAGGTAAGATTTTAGTATATGGATTTTAGGTATAATTGATCTAGCATTTATGACCAGAAAACGAACAATACAAAGGTCGGAAGTTGAAGGATTTGGGGTGAGTGCATTGGAAAGTTTGCTATGCTTAAAATTTAATTTATGTATTTTTGAAAAAAAGTGGTATTAGTGTTAAAGTATGGTTCATAATTGGAGCGAGAAACATAAGGATTGTAAGATAAAGTTTGGGGAGTATAATTATTATAATAAGAGGGATAGTGTGTAATAGCAGGTGGATTATAAAAAGGTTGAATATTACAAAAAGGTGTAGGAGGAGGTGAAGGATGGTGGTAGTTTTGCTTATATGATAGGGGGTTATTCATTAAGAAACGAGATGTGTTAATACGGTTGTTGAGACTGGGTAAACCACTTATATAATTAGTTGTCTGCATACGTTGTCGGTGTGGTGGTCTGATTAGTGCCTCTCTGTAAGTAGGAGGGTTTGGTAAGAGGGGCCGTGTTTGTCTTAGTTTAGGTAAACGCTGCGGGCGTAGATGCAGATCTCGAGTTACATTCACACCTTGATTATCAGGTACGGATGTCGAACTTTGGGAACTATTAGAGTTAATTTCAATTACAGAATCACATTGCATTTGTTCATTGGTATCTGAGGTATTATTACTAATATTGGAGCTGATAACTTTACGTTTTTTATAGTTAAATTTTCGTTGCATGGGTGTTAAGTCCGGTTTTAGGACCACACCCGAGAACCTAGGTATACTTTTCAAAAGGTTTTTATTATCAAGTAAATACAACGCAAAACTCTTATCTGAAAATTTTATTAAAATGGGAGTCCGTTGTTTAATTGTATTTTTACGAAGTCGAACTATAGTGAAACATTCAGTAGGGATGCCATATGTCGAGAATATACATTTTCTTAAATCGTTTAAAGGGTAGTTATCTGCAATATTAAAGATGATAACATTTTTTGAGCGAGCTTCTCTCACAAGCTTCTCTCACGAGCTTCTATCACAAAATCTCAATTGGACTGATCATGTGACTACACAGTTCTTGAAGGGTAGCCATGCTTTTCGCCTGCGTTCCCTCATCGTCACATCTGATGTAATTAAATATTGTTTCCTGCATTGTTCCTCAATTTTTTATGCATCTCTTGTAATTTTCCCGGTCTACTTGAAAAGGATTTTCTGATGATAAAAGGAGGCATTTGAGTCAGCGTACGAATTAGCTATGGATTCACCGAGTTAATTTGAGATTTCATCGTTGTTCGACACTTCCGTGAATGTGACAGTTTGATCAGAATCATTTCGTCCGACGAAGCAAACCCACTGCATGAGGTCTTCGTGACATGCAAATCGTTATCATCTGCGCGAAGCCAATATGTCCTCCCTTATTCGAGAACGGAAAACTTCAGGAGTTCTTTTCCTCTTACATTCGCCGCAATTTGGTTTATCAATGGAAGGTTATTCTTGGTCTGATTGGGTGACTGACAGTGTGAATTTGACATTGAATCCTCACCCGAACCATGTTTACGCAACGTATTAAGAATAGTATTTTAGTGTGGATGAATTAATATTATTGCTGAAAATCCGTGTAAACGAATAAAGCCATTTTCGGATTCATTCGTATATAGCATAATTAACCTTGTTTGAACTGATGGCAAGATTGGCCTACATAATACGTCAACATAAATTAGTTTTTGTCGTCTGTGCAATCAGTCATTTTCACCTACCTGAACGAAGAATAACCTACGACTTTCGCGAGCCGGTCTTTTACAAAACACATTACATTGACAATTTTGAGATTGGAGAGTCAACTTCACTCAAAACGACACACCTAGTGGCAAGTGGCTTCTGATTCAAGAAGTATACAGTGATTCGAAACTGTTATGGCCAATAAACAAAGATTTTTAAATCGATATCATAACTATTTTAACACCCACCCACGCTCAGTATATTTCTGCATCTTGCGCAACAACATTTTTTTTTTCCAAAACAGTGAATTCCAGGAGTTTTAATTTCATATCAAACCCATGAGGTTCATTGTGGGCGCTTATCTCTGATTAATTTGGCACGGATCTCAATCGATAATATGATTCCACGTACCAGTGTGGGCGCTAGGTTATCGCAGCTGTTTTCCAAAATAATGTTGTTATCGATTGTAAAATTGGCTGCCGTGGGGATCTTGGCCAATTGTGATGCTCACATCCCTAGCACTTACACTCCACCACCGATTATAATTCCCAGAAAATGCAACCGCGATGTGATTCGAACCTGGGCTTTCTGATTGCGAGTCGACCGTGCTATTCGGTATGCAAGCCACCCTGAATTTCAGCTGTGCAGATAAAAAAATTCAATTTCATAGCGTTAGCTGTCTACCGTGTTGACCTAATTTGTGGAAATAACTGTCAATCGCTTCGGTCGGTAGACCTTTTGACCGTTCAGTAGGTTCATTCCCTTGCCTTGTACTGATTGCAATATGATAGTGAAGAATGCCAGCAACATTATATCATTCACTATGCTCATCTGTGAGATATCGAAACTAGTCCCACGTGCAATTACCCATGCTTTCGTGCCGCTTAGACGACAACAATTCACGCATTATTCCCCGTTTTGCGACATTACAACCGAAACAGCAGTCATAACCTCTAATAATTGTGCTTTGTTTTATTTGGATCCACCGACGTTGGACGTCGTGTCATATCCGAGCGAGAAATAGTTAGAAAAGAACTGGATATATTGATAAAAATGTAATACTTGAATGCCACTGTTACATAGGGTTCTCACAAAGAACCACAATGTTTAAACACAGAATCACAAAGTGATCCCTGGCCAAGCGCTCGAGGCTCATATATTTAAGACCAATGTATTGCGGTGCTTGAATCCCCATCCCTTACACACCGGTTTCTGGCTGTTTGCCGTCATCAGGTGGAGACAGTGAGATCAGGTTCAGTGAGATTTGAAACAATGGAAAAGCGGTAAACACAGTCAAATTTGTATGCCACTGTTATATTGCTGTTGGCCTTCGTCGGTCGATGTCGACCATGGATGTATATCACATCGCATGAATTTCATGTTTTGAAACTTTTTGAATGACTAAACAGTACGATTCGGGAGGAACAATTTCTCCCGCAGCGCTTACAACGATAGTCAGAACTCTGTTGTTTTGCATCAGTTGCACTTTGTTGTATAGAATTCTTACAAAGAACATGAAGTTCATATACAGAATCACAAAGTGATTCAGTGGCATTAAAGTATAACATTGTATACCACTTATCCACTGTTTCGAAGCTCACTGAACCTAATCTTATTATCTCCACCTGATGACGGCAAACAGTCAGAAACCGGTAGTGGTGGGGAAGTGCAGGGGCTGTGAGCAACACATTACTTTGGATATATTGATGTTGTGCACCCGTTTGTGTTGAGAGTATCTCTGCAAAATTGATGCTATTGTACAGGAGTATAGTGAATGATGTTTTATGTTCCTTGTCCGTTTCAAGTTATAGTGTACAAAAAGATTGCTTTCTAATCACTGAATTGAATTTTCTACTCCTGATCGTAAAAAAATTATATCAAAATGCTACTTCATGTTTCAGTTGTTCGGCTTTTCAACTAAAACCTACCGTAAGCTTTTATCAATGCGCTCCCTGCACTAAATGATCGATCTCTCTGGAATGACTAATACTTTACACTGACGGGTATTCCAAATATTTTGCTAGGTTTAATGCGGCATTTCATTTAGTTGATTCAACGAGGAATTTACGAAAACTTCCGAAAAATAAACAATAAAAAGTATAAATACTTCTTTTGATCCCCTGGTGAAAAATATTTCGTTGATTGTAGCATCGCGGAATTCTTTTTGCAAATTTTCGAATACATCGCCCGGGTTAACTGTGTTGAAAAGTATTCACATTTAAGGTTTGATTAGTGCATTGTGTACCGGTGAGAACTGAATCATAGCTATACAACAACCTTTTTCTTCACCCGGTTATATTGTTTTAACAGTAAAACGAGCAAAATCAGCAAAAATAAACACGGTAGAAACAAATTGGTTCCGAATTGATTGATTTCGCTTAGAATCGGTCGATTTGCGGAGAGGTCCATGTCTGGGCAAAACGTCGACATCAGATCTCGGTAGATAACTTGCAGCTGACCGTAAGGAACAAATTTCATCAACAGTTCCCTCACAAACGGGACGATATATTCACTTACATGCGGAAGCAGTCTGGTCCATCCTGTTTTAATCGTTTCCTGGCACTTTAGTTCGGTGGAAAGAATTTGAGCGCTTCTGCCTCAGCTGTTCTCAAAATGTTTCAGACAAGCCTTCGAGACGCGTCTCGGACAGAAAATGAAACATGTGGTTCTAGCTAGTATCCCGTGTCAAGCAGATCAGTGAAGATTTCGTGTCTTCTCAAAAAAGCCGTGAGCAGGTGAACAGAGCTCACAATGAAACGGAATCTCCGGAGCTCATTGATTAGGTAGCATGCATTGCACTGAACGGTGTGTGAAACTTTTCTTCTCGAATTTCATTGTGTGGCCACGCAAAAATTTTGGTATTTGACATCAACATTAATCGATCTCGATTGACGGAAGCTAACACCTACAACGTAAGATATCGTGTCCGAAGTGGCATGCTTTACGTCACATATAATATTTTTACAGCTGAAGAAGTACGTGGACATCAAAGTAGGCTAGGCTTTCACAAATTCTCTGTATTCAGATTTTGAACTTATTATTCGTTTTATAAAAAAATGTTACCAGTTGAATTAAACTTGGCATATGAAACATTATTTAAAATGCACTCATATTATGTGCTTATACAATTTGAAAACATGTAACGCTGTTCAATTTGGTGCTTTTATAAAACTGACTAGGATTTAATGAGATTCTATTGATAACCATGGCTAAAGCTGTTGAAACATACAAGCAGCTTCAACTAGTAAGCAACATTTCACACCAGAATCTCAGTTGCATCACGGAAAGTGCGAGCATAATGTCTCAACAGACAACATGAACAATTTAATTTTTTCTTCGAACGTTATTTTGAATAAGGAAATGGGAGAACATTTAGAATACGCAACGATGGAATATCCACTTGAATAGATTTTTTTCATTTACACGTTGCTGAGCTATAGACGACTGTCGAATAGAAATATTACAAACGTTTGGTATAAAAAACCGAAGTAAGTCACACAGTGGATGGTTAGTTTATCGGATATTCCAATTGTAAATTGCAAGGCTGTACAATGGAACGTTATCTAAAAAAATCATTGAAATGGTACGAATGCTATTCGATACGCATGAGCCAATATATTAAAATAATAATTAAGGACCTTTGATCTAAAGTTTGCGATACTATATAACCGCAAAAATGTAATAATTATTTAGGCTACTAGAAAGCATCAGTAGTCATAAAAATGAAAAATATATTGCCGGTTAAATTGTCAAGTTATTTCACAGCTAATCCTGACTGAAATCAGAACTTATCAGTGAATTTACAAACTATTTCATAATGTGGAAAGGATAACATGTTGCCCGTGATTCTTGTTCGAATAATTTGAAAAGTGTAATGAAATGTAAGCGTCTTATCAGACAACGTCGGCGCTAGATGCATTAATTGGGATACTCCGCCAAATTTCTGGTTTAAAACCTTCCTCTAAATGATGAAAATGCATGCAACTGAGTATTATTTTTCATAACCATGGGTTTTTCCCCATTATATGTGATTTGACACAAGTTATTAAACAGGATGGTCGTACCTGCCTGAGCCAATAGTGGTTTACGAGCACAAATAGTTTACCATTCATCCACTGCTTCAATTCATACGGATCTTGAGTGTACTGTCCCTGGATCATAATTTCAAGCAGTACAAAACCGGTCGTGCTGTGTGTATGAATAAAAACATGCAATTCATGATTCCTACTCTAAATAAGTTTTAGTACACGTCGTTTTTGATACTGGATTTCTTTTCCACGGTTGCGTCTTGATTTATTTCTCTCTGTCTCAAAATTATCGTCACCGCAAGAAGTCTGAGTGTACATGGGTAATATATTTTCCATCTAACGCATTCATTTCAAGGCTGGTTATCGATTCAATTTTATTTGTCCACTAGGAATTATGTGTCCTTGAGCTGTGATCACTAGATGACCACGACAAGTAGTTGCAGGTCTCTCCGTGCGATTGTCACACACAACTCACTCACTGAAATCTGCACAGCTGAAACTTGGGCAAATGGGATCGACACGATGGCATGCTTCATGAAACCGATAAACTTTCTTTACAAAACTCAGAGAGTTGCTCTCGAAAGTCGCGTAATATACAGTCACTGGCACCGGAAATAAACAATTAAATATCGTTGTCAACGTTTATGCAGCTTTTGCAACAAAGGAACAAGTTATGCATAAACGCATCGATACGACAAACAGAATAAGTGAGCCTAAAAAAGGTTGGTTCCTATCTGTATGACTGAAATAAACCTAATTTATCGAATAGCGCCTTGAATTAAAATTACCGGAAAATTTCTCCCTGGTCTGGCTTAAGCCTTTCTGTGCTCCAGCATTCGAAATTCAAGGTTTATGGCTTTTAGATGGAGTAAACGTTATGACAAGGTTGACATGAAGTTGGGAAATGTCGGCTGGACGTGTATTTCGGCACTAATGGGCCACTAAGAAACACCATTTTTGTCGTAAAGTGTTGCACATAAAGCATACACAGACTGTATGAAAGTACCGGCGACACTTTATTTGGATCTTTTCAAACTTCTTTTTGACATATGAAGTTCAGTGTTTGAGGCAAAATATTATGTAACATGTTTCCTGAATTAATTGAGCAGGTAATGAAATCAGTTTGAGTTTGAAGTTATCTATCTTTTTTAAAGACTATGATTACATAAAACGAACTTGCTTGTCACCATCCAATAATTGTCTGATTAATTATATCTCCATGAAACTTCAAATCAATCAACGTATGCGATTAAGGCCCGTAGGGTAACCGATTAGTAACAGAATCGTTTGGCATTGGGTGTCGCGATTTTTTTCGGTTAATGTTTTGCTCAATTATAAAAATGAGAAATATTGAGCTATATCAAGATAAACTGATTCACTGACCAAATAACTTGATTATAACAAACGACATGTGGATATATCAAAGATGGAAATGAATATCCGTTCACATATGCCAATGGCAATTCATACACAATCTATCTATCTATCTATCGATCCATCTATCTATCTATCTATCTATCTATCTATCTATCTATCTATGTATCTATCTATCTATCTATCTATCTATCTATCTATCTATCTATCTATCTATCTATCTATCTATCTATCTATCTATCTATCTATCTATCTATCTATCTATCTATCTATCTATCTATCTATCTAACTATCTAACAATCAATCTATCTCTATATCTACCGTTATTTCTCTCTCTTTCTTTCGTTCCATGAAATTAATTACTCGCTGATCCATATATTTCAACCAGTATTATGAATGCTAAAAGTATATCAAGTACCAAGACAAAAAATAAAATCTTCATGTTAACTGAATAGGCAATAATACACTAGGAATGCAATATATTTTAACGTCAAATCAATGTAAATAGACCGTTTGACGTTTTTGATGATGTAGGCAAGAACTCATCTTCGAATGTTTTAAGCTGAAACGCGCCAGTTTGAAGATGCATCAGACTGGAATGACGCAACTCCTAACGTTTAAACGAGTCCGGTGTGAGCAATATCGCCATTCGTGAATTCTCATGCAATTCGAAATTAATCTTGGCCAGTGTTAAAAACAAGTATTCTGAGAATTATCAAAGAAATGTATGTATTTAAACCAGCACCATAATGATAAAAGCATATCAAATACTAAGACACATATAAAGTCTTCGTGTTAACTGAATAGGCGATAATACATTAGGAATGCACTATACATTAACATCAAATCAATGCCAATAAACCGCTTGATGATTTTGATGATGTAAGCTAGCACTCACGTTGAATGTTTCAAGCTGAAACGCGCGAGTTTAAAGATGCAGCAGACTTAAATGACGAAACTACTAACGTTTAAAGAAGTCATGTCTGAACAATATCGCTATTCGTAAATTTTCATAAAATTCGAATTAATCTTCGTCAAGGTTAGACATCAACTGGAGAATATCTCACAGTTTAGCATACATATTCCGGTAAACGTTTCTCGTTACTTTCGTGTGGAATATTGTTAGTTCCACTATGCTATTTGATTTCTTGAATTGTGCCTAGAATGTTGCCGGAATCGAATAGTCGAATTTATATCTATATTATCAGAAGATATTATTCTAAAACAGAAATTAGGTTGTGTCTAATTCTACGGAACCATCACGGTTCTAGCATGAGCTTCTTACACCTGTCACTATATGATTGATTCGAGCGATTTCCGCTGACTGATTTGATAAAAGTACGTTATACATTTTGCAAAACGAAGCTATCGATTTTGTTTATGCTGCTATTTACTATATTACAGTTATGAAAGGGAGGTATAGTGGAAAAGTTATAAAGTTCTAAATAACAGTGTTGCAGAGTAAAGAACTTATGAATCATAATTACACTCTGCTTCGCCTTCGAGATCACGTGATGTATATACTCGTTGAATGTAAGCGATGCAGAATATCTGAACCCTAGACCACGTGTGTAGTCAGGTATTGTACATCCTTAAGGAATGAACTTAAATTTATGTACAGAAAATGAGAGAGCATCCATTTTACCCCAGTTCGATAATGCAGCCAAATCTTTGTTCAGCCTGGCAATGTTAGTTTGTGCGTTTGAAGTTGGAAAAGAAATGACTACTTTCATGTCGTCTGCAAACAAGAATAGTTCACTAAGAGATATGACTGTATGTACATCGTTTATATATAGGAGAAAAAGTTATTAACCTCAAACACGGCCTTGTACCACACCACTTGCGATCGGCAGGATGGGTGATCTGTGACCATTAACCTCAACTCAGCATGTGCGATTCAGATGAAAAGGGATGAGCTAAGAGAGAAGTTTCCCACCTATACCAAATGAACGCAGCTTTAATAGTGACGGTTTATGTGGTACTCTGTCAAATGCAGTTATAGGAATAATGTCTAGTGAGTTCCAGATGAGAACAGATTTAAGCATTTGGATTTTAGGTGCGTTTGATCT
>JACCGJ010014420.1:0-33814 GCA_013407085.1 Atriophallophorus winterbourni
CAATCGAGGTCGAGGCGTCCTGAATTTCTTTCGATGGAAAGCTGCAGAGGAGCAACCACTACTGCCAAAGCGTTTTTTCTCATTGTGATTTCGATATCCTCGACGATCGCGCCGCCAAGGGATAAGCCAATCGAGCGTCCAGAATTTCCGTCTGTGGAAAGCTTCAAAGGAGCGCCCACCACTGCCAAAGTTGGTTTATTCTTCTCTGGTATCCTCGTCGTATGCGAAGGTACGTCAGATGTTTTCCAAGCCGTCCTTTGGTCCCAGAATTTGTAGCTGCGACTGAGAAAAACGGAAAGGGTTTCTCTTCACCAAGCCGGTGAGAGGTTAGCTATGGAAAATTGGTGCGTACATTTAAAACATGACATTTAAAACGAGGCATTATATAACAGGATTTTTTTGTTTTTTTTTAATTGTGGTCAAGACCATATAATTTTAAAATGAACAAAAAATGGACAATTCTGACGACAGACAACCTGCATATTCACGGGAAAAAGTCTGGGAAAAGCCCAAGCCACAAGGCATCTAAACCCCTTTTGAATGCACCTATTGATGTGCAAGCTATTAGTTCCTCAGGCAGCTTGTTCCAGAAGCTTACCACTCTTTCACTAAAAAAGTGTTGCCTAAGATTCAGACCGCTGTGGTTTTTCGCGAGCTTCAATGTATGTCCTCTAGTTGAGGGGTTGATCGCTCGAGAGAACAGGATTTGACAGCCCTCGTCGCCTAAGCCTTTCAGGATTTTGAAAGTTTCTATGAGGTCACCCCGTAGACGCCGACGCCGAAGGGAGAAGAGACATAAAGAAATTAGACGTTCTTCGTAGGGTTTCCCAAACATACCTTCAACCATTTTGGTAGCCAGTCGTTGGACTCTTTCTAATAGTAATATGTCCTTTTTAAAGAAGGGGCTCCAGGCTTGCACGCAGTATTCTAAATGCGGCCTGACAATCGCCGTATATAAAGGGATAAACACTTCCGGCGTTCTACATGTCAGAACGGATTTAAGCCTAAAGAGTTATCCTCTAGCTCGTTGTGCAGCGGTGGCACACTGCGCAGCCCATTTGAAGTCCGCTGTTACGACTATACCCAAATCCTTAATCCTCTGAATAGATTGAAAGTCGATTCTACCGTTATTCGCAGTTACTGTAATTCTGTCGACTGCTGCAGACAACAGATGACATTTACTATAGTTCAGAGGAAGATCCCAATCCTGCGACCATTTAATGACCTTTTCAATATCTCTCAACAAATCACCGTGATCACTGAATCCGGTGAATTTGACATCATCAGCAAACGTGTAGCAGGGACATGACAACTGCGATGCCAGATCATCGATGAAGATCAGAAAGAGTATTGGGCCTAATACTGAACCTTGTGGGACCCCACTGGTAACTGTTGCGAATTCGGAGGTAGTATCGCCCACACGGACCTGGAAGGATCTATCACGAAGAAAACTGGTTATCCAGTCGTGAAGCTTACCAGATATGCCTTTGGCCGAGAGCTTCATCCCTAGGAACCTGTGACTAACCGAGTCGAACGCCTTACTAAAGTCTGAGTGAAAGACCTCTACCCGTCCGCCTTCATCCAGTGTCTTAGAAACTCGATATAAAAAGCATAAAAGATTTAAGATACACGACCTTCCTTTGAGAAAGCCATGTTGAACCGTGCTTAATGATGAATTGTGCACGAGGTGGCTGCACAATCGATCCCTGATAAGTCTCTCCAAGGTTTTACACAAAACACTAGTCAAGCTTACCGGTCGGAAATTCTTAACTATGTTTGCGCAACCTCCCTTTGGATTGGGTACGACAATGGCTTTCTTCCAGTCATCTGGTAGGATGCCTTTGCAGAACGATTCGTTATATAACTCACATAGAGGCCCTGCTAGTACCTTAGATATTTCCTTTACAATTTTAGGATGCACATCGTCAGGTCCGGCGGATTTATTTCCGTCTAGATTCTTCAGGACACGTGCGACATCATCCGTGCAAAAAACTACTTCGCTTAGTGAGGCACCCATTTCCGTATTAAGAGTTGGGACTGAGTGAATCGCATCCCCGCCATCCATTCTGTGTACGCTTCGAAAATAATCCAGCAAAGCTGCTGCCTTTTCGGGGTCAGAATTGGCTTTCTGGCCATTGTCTAATATTAGGGTACCTATGTGCTCCCTTGTCTTACCCTTAGACTAAACATAACTATAATACTTCTTAGGGTACTTTTTAGCAGACTTCGCCAGGTAAGTTTCGTAGCATCGCTTAAGCTTCCGTTGTAGCTTTACTGTGTTGTTCCTCGAAGCCTCATAGCACGACCAATTTCTATAGGTTGGCAAGGCTGTGTATCTCCGCCAGTGTCTGTCGCGCCTAATAATGTTGCGTCGCACCGCAGGAGTCCACCAAGGTGGCTTGTTCTTTAGCCGTAGAGGTCGAAAAGGACAGTAAATGTCTCGAAGACTTAAAATATTGCGCTTAATAACCGAACATTTACTCCCGATGTCATTTTACACAGAACAGTAAGTGGCTAACGAGCTAATAGAGCGTCCCGAATTTCTTTCGGTGTAAAGCCGGAGAAAATCACCCACCACTGCCCAAACGATTTTCCTTTTTGTCCGTTTAAAATCTTCGACGATCACGACGCCATGCGATTATCCGGATTGTTCAAGTTCAAGTTGCAGAGGGCTGAAGGTGGCTAAAATCTATCATGCGCCCAATTTTCATCGACGGTATGCGGTTCAGCACTCGGCACTTCGATATCAAGTATACAGTCCGTACTTTTCACACGTTCTTGTTTCCGGATATCTGGAAAGTATGGTATGGTTTCTCTTCACCAGATTGTAATTAGGAGGGGCACAAACCAAGGCACAGGAATGGATAATCCGTAACCTGGTTTTGCCGAAGATGCAGCCTTCAATGCTTACTTCCAAGATAACCTCCAGTCGCAAATGGACTGTTTTCCGTCAGCATGCAAAGACTTTAGCCTAACAATCAGCATGAGCAGACCTAAGTCCCTAGTCCGGGGTTGTATCGCCTCAAATCATCACTGTTGAAAACTGTCAGCTTGAACGAGTACATCATTCCACATATCTTGAATCAACCATTGCGGATTACTTCTCGGTAGACATGTAGATTGGAAAACGGATTGGCAGAGAAGCTGTCATTTTGTCTCCATTGAACTCTCGTGTTTGGTGTTCAATCCTGTTGCACAGGACAGTAAGTGGCTAACTAGCCAATCAAGATTCTGGAATATCTTTTAACTTGAAGCTGCGGAAAAGCGAACACCACTGCCAATGCGTTTTTCTTATTGTGCGTTGCATATAAAAGACGATCGCGACGTCAAAAGATTATCCGCGTTCTTTTTAGGAGGCCCTCGTTTAGAATGATGCTGGAAAGAAAAAAATAAATTTCTTCTCACCACTACGGTCAGAGGCTAGCTATATAAGAGTTGTGTATTGAAAAACAGAACTCTAGCATTAACTTTATTTACCAGATAACGCTGAATATGGTGAACTACCTAATCTTGCATAGCATTCAGGAGAAGTATTCCGGAAAACTTATCCCAGATGCGGTCCAAATCATTCTAAACAAACTCGTGACAGAACTGCAGGATATAAGTTCTTCTAGAAACCAGTTCCTAAAATTTATAACCCTGAGGCTGAAAATGTTTTTTTAATGAGTCTAGTCTACATCGCTCCTTAGCAGGTTTGCGTGAATGCACGCGGGTGCCCAGATCTGGACTTAAGGCAAATAAGTCATTTATGATAACGCAACTTAACCCCTTCAAGAATTTGAGGGTTTCAATTAAGTCACTCCTTAAACGACGGCGCGTAAGTGAGAAAAGATCTAGGAACTTTAGGCGTGCAGCGTCAGGTTTCCCTCACTGAACCTCATTCATGCGAGTTGCGAGAGACTGTACGCTTTCCATTCGGAAAATGTCCTTCTCGAAGTAAGAGCACCATATGGACAGAATATTCTAAATGCGGCCGAAATAATGCCGTGGAAATTGGCACGAATACATCAGGCGTATAGCACGGATATCAGCCAAGAGAGCACTTTGCGAGCAGATTGAGCAGCAGCGGCGCATTGGTCCTCCCATTTGAAGTCCGTCCTAACTAACTCTTGTATCCTTATTACATTGTATGGCGTTAACACTGAGGGAATTTTCCGACACCTGAACTGGAATCTTATCAACCAGTGCTGACACTGGTTCCTATAACGAATCTTATTAAGGTTCAGCGGAAGGTCCCACTGGTATGACCAGTTTGTGACCCGTTCAAGGTCGTGCATCAAGGTATCTTCATCCGTTGATCTGATTAACTTCACAGCAACCGCGAAGTTGAATCTGAAGACAAAGATAGTGATGTAAAGATGTAAAAATAGTATACAGCGCGAGCGTTCATAATGGAGGTAGAATTCTTGGATCCGTATTATTATCAAAGATAAGACTCCTTTTGGTTGTGCGACAAACTGCATCTACGAAATCAAATGCAAGGTTTGCGCTGTTGTTTATATCAAGCAAACGTTTAAAGAACTTTGCACTAAGGTAAATGAACATAGGAAACAAGTAGGAAACCAACACCGCAATCCCAGTGAATATTACTCATTGATTCGGGATTCTGACCTAGCTAAAAACGTGCTAGACACTGGACACCGCGTTCATTTTGATAACATGGAAGTGATAAGACAGTGTGTGAAATCTTATAGGGAAGACTTCACGCCGAGGCTGTTGAAATAACAATGGATAGGGCGAATGCGGTGAACAAGGTGGATGAGGCGGATATCTCAACAATCTGCAGCGGATATCTCAACAATCTGCAGCGGATAAGTATTAACTTGCATAACACCTATTGTGAACATGAATTACGTGAGCCGTGTGTCCACAAACGCTGTTCGCGCCTACACACTAAATAAACAATTAAGTTATTAACACAGCATTCAGGGGTGTGTTCAATTGTCTTGATCTCTCCTGTCTACCTTAGGGAACTCAGGATTAGTCAGGAAATTGCTATTTAAACCTTAACACTGTTCGTACCGATAACCTTGGTCTGAACAAGCTTTTGTGTTCGGAAGCGAAACGTTACAAAAATCTTGCTATAACCGATTCATTGCAAACTCAATTTTTATGATTATGGACTCCCGATCGGTCTTGAATATTTTCAAATATGTTCGATCAATAAAATCATATATACAATGATGGAAGTACCATAATACTCCCTAGAGAGTTAGAAGAATGTGAAACGCTCGAAACGAGAAAAAGTTAATTCGCGTAGTTTTCAAGATTGGCAGGCTACCTGACTCTAAGACCTGATCAAGATTTTCAAATTAGGGAGGACGATTCAGAAGATGCGAGAGTGAGTTCACACGGCTGGGTTGATTGGATTGACTAAGGCACACTGGGAACAATAGAAGTGAACGGAGTTAAAATAAATTTGTTAAAATTCGTCGCACAATAAGTCAATAAAAGTTGCTTTCAAGCGGTCAATAGTAACCGTATCTTTAACACCATTTCGTTCAATGAAGAATTATTTGGCGTAGCGGCTAATGATTTTAAAGGGTCTGGTGAATGTGGCTTAACCGGGTTTGCACGTTTGATCGGTTCGAACAAAAACAAAAACACATGGATGTAAATCATGTAGCAAATAAAAGTCGAGAGTGTATGGGCGAGTTGTTTCACCTAAATGACGCATGAAGGACCGTAAGCGATCGACATAGTTGGGAACAGTAATGTCTTCTGCCAAGTCACGGGATGCGATCTATTCACCAGGGAAGCGGAGTGCTTCCCTCTGCCGCAGAACATCCGATATCTTCTTCGACAGTAGCACGTACCTCAATAAGGATCGATGGCGGGTTCTATGCCCAGTTTTCCCCATTACCATGTGACATTAGTCCTGCTTTTAGCTGTCGATAGAACCTTCCAAGGTGTTTGTTAGCGCTAGCATGATAAGCTGTTGTTTTTATGTGATTATTGCTTAGAAAAAGAGTCAAATCACGGAAGAGTGTGGATTGAAACTATGATTCACGAATAGTAGTAATCTTTGATGAGACACCATAATTACTGATCTAGTTTTGCAGAAAAGTTCTCGCTGCGGTTTCTGTGCAATATCGGCCAGTGGCTGAAACTGTCGATACAAGTTAAAGTGTATGTGAAAACATTAGCGATAGTCGTGGACCGAAAATATCGTGTAGAACGTGCTGAAAACGTTGACTCGGGCGAAAAAAGGATCATGGGGCACTAAAAGTATGACGTTTCACTTTGCTGCATTGACACTGGATACAGGCTTCTGACTAACTTTGAATATCCGTATGCATATTTTACGAAACAAATCGATCACAGATCCACTTACGAGTTGCACGAATACCGGAATGGAACAGGGAATGAAATTGTTAAAAAATTTACTCCCAAATTAACTTCGGTATTAAAGGACGGGGGTGGTTGGTGAAAAAATCACATAATAAATTCTAACTGGAATTGAGGATAGTCACCAAGGACTGAACCTTGGGTAATTTCGAAAGTTGCTGCGATTGGTTATGATAAGGCACCGTTGATACCTAGCTGATTTGTGCGATTTATTAGGTAGTCCTTTCGCTAACTCAACAACTCTCCGGTGATACCAAGCCTTTCAAGCTTCTGTAGTAGTAGGCTAAGGTTAACACGATAAAGTGCTTTTGAGGTGTCTAGGTATCAGGAGTGTATTGCTCGCCCTTTATCTATCGGTTGTGTCCGATCATCCAGCGTTATCAGTAAATTGGATAAACAGGAATAATTCCGTCTATATCCTTGCTGATTTCTCAAAAGCAACTAATTTTTCAAAATGTTTGATTACGTATTAAACAATAAGGCGCTCAAGTAATTTGGAAATCACATAATACAGAGTAACGGGTCGGTAATTAGAAATATCGGAGCGATTTCCACCTTTAAATATAGGAGAAATTATTCCGCGTTTCCAATCTGTATGAATCACTCTATTTGCCCGTGTTTGTTTGAACAGGTATGTGAGTGGTTTGTATAGCAAATTCGCACATTGCTTATTTATTAGCGGGTTTATTCCGTCTGACCCAGGAGAGTTTCCGGTTTTAAAATCAAATAATGTGTGAAGAACGCGTTTGGACGTGACATTTACTTCACTCAAGGCAACCGTGGTTTAAAAGGTTTGATTTGGGATGTAAATTGCGTGTACTCTCAGGCTGAATACAGATGAATATAAAGTGACCAAAGCTTCAGCCGTTTATGATGCAGTTGCTGTTGGTCCACCGGACGTGTTCACGGACGCAACTCCAGGTTTCACATCAGCTTGACCGTTAACCATACGAAAAAGTAATTTGTGGTTGAGCTCCATCATGTGTGATATTTATTCCCAATGCTGGACATTATTGCCGGATAGAGTACAACAAGGCCTGCGTATCTTGAGTCTTCTTAAAAAGATATTCAGGATTTTAACACCAGAAACTTTACTCCTGTTAATTATTGCGTATGTCCTGTTATGGAATATTCCATTCAAGCCTTGGCACCATGACTGAGGAAGGATATCGAACTAATTGACCGGATTTATCATCGTGCGACAAAGTTGGTGCTCCGTTACAGGAATGTGCTTTTCGAAGAGCGAATGTTAAAACTAAATCTACATAAATATACCCAACGACGAATACGGAGTAATTTCTTTTTGGCATTGAAAATCTTGCATAATGAGAACCAACCCCTTTAACACTTGCTAGTGCCCAATGGCCTTACTGGAACACTAAAACATCCAAAGTCTTTAAGAATTCCAAATGTTCTTTTGAATTTTTTTTTGAATTTTTTTCTCGGTAATAATTTGTTTCACTAGGAAATTATTGCCCCGAGAAATAACACGCTCGGAATCTGTTGCGATTTTGCTTCAAAACTGGAAGAGTATATGACAAACCATGTGGTAGGCGACTGTTTCTATTAATTTTTAAGAGATTCTGTAATTTTACTCCATATACCTGTCATCCTATGTTTATTGTTAGGCTTACTGCTTTTTCTACCACTAAACACTCTGAGTTCTGAGTTCTAAGTACAATCGTCTTGGATGACATTTTTTTTATATTTTGATTCACTGTAAACGGAATGTTTCATAGGTCTCTAATGATGGGTTTTGCAAATGGTGTCGTCAAGCAATGTTTTGTACCTTCAACTACTTACGAGTTCAGGTACTTTGTTCAAATTCGAGGTTTTCCTTAAGTTCCTAAGAACAAACTTGGAGCTCACTTCGATTGAATTCTTGAGATTAGATATTAGTCATACTTAAAACTCATGTACGTTGGTGGTTTCCGGTTGAAAGCTAATCGCGTGTTTAAGAGCATCCCTCAAATCATAATGTTGAACTGTCTAACTGTTTTACGGGCATCATTTCAATTTTACAGCTTCAAACATATAGTCAAACTGGATGACGACGTGATCACTTAGTCTCAGTGGACTTTCGTAAGCAACGTTCATCGCCTACTAGAACGCGATCCAAGAATGAAGGTACATTGGTTCCGCGATATCGGGTATTACATGCAATGAGGTTATAAAGAGAAATATCGTCCAACAACTCAATGAATCCGCGTTCGATGAAGTGTTCTGGGAGAATGGTACTGCTTTGTCGATTCGGTAAATTGAATTCACTCCTAAATAAAAATCACACAAGTGAATCTGAAAGTAACCATGTTGATTCTGTCTAGTAGGGCCGGATTGTAAGATTTTGGTGCAGACGGTGGGCGATAAACTATTCCTAAAACAGAGTCTTTGCCGTTATCTGATCGGATTAAGCATTAGAGTTCATTAGGTAACATGATATCTGGATCCGTAATCTCACAGCACAGAAGGACCTGGCTATAATGCAAAATTACTCCTCATCCTCTCGTTTCAATTTATCTCGAACAAGTGACATTCCGGGTCATTCTAGTTCACTATTTGTAGCCACGTTTCCGTTACAGTGATGATGTCTGGTGAACGTTTCAGAAAAACTGCACGCAGTTTACCAATTTTGTTTACTAAACATTGTGCGTTGGATTATAGACATTTAATAGTAGTTTTTCTCAACAAGGATGGGGTGTTGGAAAATAGGCTAGCGGAGTGCAGAATTTCTGTTGGGCCGACTACTCCGAAATAAACATTAGTATGTTTTTGCCTGCAATTATGACTGCTCGTTTTGAGGTTGTATTGATGTAATAAAGTAATCTATAGTATCGGCTGCATTTGTTTCTGACATGTCAAATACCGATTTACTTGGTGGTGCTTTTATTGGACTTTATGGTGCATCTATCTGTCCAATATGACGTTTCGATGCACTTAGTCTAATTTCTCGTGGCATTAGTTTGTATCCATTTTTTCATCCAGTTTTGACCGTGTGTAACATATCTTCACGCAAAAACGTTATTTTAAGGGACTTATTACCGATGCTCTTATACTTAGTATATTTAGGGATGCGGAACGTGGCCGTCACAGCTACATAATGCAAGTGAAGAATATCACTGAGGAATCTTAATTGTAGATGATCGTATTTGCGCTGTACTGCTTTATCAGATTCTCCATCAAATTTGGGAATCCCGAATTGATTAAATTTCCATCATCTCTCTGCTTCGTTTGGGCTCGATGTTGAGCATTTCGGGCCCTTTCCCAAATGAGCACATCCGCGAAGATCCATGCAGTGGTCTTCGAACACAACCCAAACAGGAGAATTGCGGATAGTAAGATGTTTTCTAGATCCCTTTTAGTTTTCATCGCAATTTTAAGCAGTCTTGGTTGGTCCAGATTTAATGAAGTAGGTTTAAGATTCCGTTGTATTAATGATAGTGGTTCAACTGGCTCCAAGTCAATTCTGCTGCACAACCTCCTCCATTCTTCGTTAGCTTGCTTTAGCCTGTACCCTAGTAAAGTAGCACTCGTTCACTTTACGTTAGTGCAAATCACGCTTAGTCCATGGAGCGAATGTACACTGTATGTCTGTCGCTTTCGCTGGTTGCGGGACGTTTTGACTGTCTTAGATTGAATACCTATCACGTTCACTTTAGGTGTATTTTACATCGTGACATTTGCTTTCGAACCTGAGGGTTTCCGATAAACCTATAGATGAGCAGATGGCATTGGTTCGGGAACTTTTTGCAGACCAGTGAAGTTACCTTGAATCAGTGCCAGGCGAAAGTGAAGCATGAGGATTCCTGGGGGTGTAGGATAATCTAGATGCTTTATTTAATGCGGTCTTTAATCGTTGAAACGATTTAACTGCATCAACATTTATTTTATATTGACGCTCATTTCTGTGAAACAAATCGGTCATTAGTTGAGATATGTTATCTCAATTCGGAATGAATCTTCTTTAACAATTGACTGAACCAACGAATCAAAGTAACTGTCGAAGAGAAGTAGGACATTGATAGTCGGTAATTTATGAGAGGTTATCGGGCAAAAGACGAATTCCTTTTCGATCGACATGATTTCCCAGAAATTTAGAGGGAAGCGACACCAAAAAGGGATTTATCCGGGTAAACCACAACGCCCTATTTGCTGAAACACGGCTCGCAGATGTTCTGCATTTTCCATTTGAGACGAACTTGCAATTACGACGCCATCAATATATACATAAACGAAAGATAATCCTTTAAAAACGTTGTCCTTGAATCTCTGAAAGGTTTGAGCAGCGTTGCGTAAACGAAAGGGTGATTCTTGAAATTCGAAAAGACCAGAAGGTTTAGTGATGGCTGTTTCCAGAATATCTTCTTCGACGTCATTTATCTGTTGGTAAGCACGCATCAGGTCCAGTGTAGAAAACACAGTCTTTCCATGCAATGAAAGTGCGAAGTCATTTATGTGGGGGATAGGGTAGCGATCGGGAATAGTAACTCTGTTAAAAGCACGGTAATCTCCACATGGACGCCAAGCGTCAGCTTCATTATTCTCAACCATGTGAAGAGGGCTGACTGGGTCTGGGTCTGGTGAACACTGGAGGACCACGGGTCAGAATGTGGTGTTCGACGTCATGTTTAACAGCCGTAGATGGCAAACACGGTTTTATAAATCAGAAAATTCTATCAGTAATACACTGAACGCTGATGGGATATCAAGGGTAAGTACATGAATGGTTCTGTTGTGAAAATCACCGAAGTTACCAAATAAATTAATCTTTGTTAAATTGTCGATAAGCTTACGTCTAGCTATATTGACTAAAAGAACATAATGAGAAAGAAATTCTGCACCCATACTTGATAATTTGACAACGGCGATCCTGGAAATCCATCGAAAGTGACGTCTCAGACCTAATTTGACAGAACGTGAAGTAGAAATTTTCAGGCCGTTTGCCGACTGTAACGTCACCGACGACGGTTTCTTGCGTTCTATATTGGATGGTTGGATGACGCTAATTTCGGCACCAGTGTCGATGAGGAATCGCATTTTCTTGGCCCTGTCAGTAAGGTAGAAAAGACGACTGTGAGTGCTACTCGAGGGATTAGTCGCGTCTACTGTCAGGTCTCGCGGTTTCTTTGGCCTGTTTCCCTGACATTTAGATCGTGTGTGTTGTCGATGATTCCAATAATTAGTACGATATTTTGCGACGTTCTCTACTTGCATGGTTAATTTTTGAAACATCGATTTCAACTCTTTGAAGCCTCGTTGCATCGGCGTGCTAGAATTATTGACAGCCATGTGATTTACATGAAATAGTGTAGTATTGTGAGAGATGTCATGTGATTTTTTTGCAATGCGAGCTAGTTGTGGGAGACTAGTGTTCCTGTCAATTATGGCCAACACTTTGCGGATTTCTGTAATCAGACTTTGCTGCCATAATTCACGGATGATTTTGTCAACCAACGGCTTGTCTCCTTGTTACTGAGGCATATGCCGTAGGTGCTGCGATGGTGTATAATCACCCATTTCTACACCAGACGAAAGCTTGCTCTTCAACGAACAAAGTATGTGAAATAATGGCATGTTTAAGTGCATCGTACGGATTATCAACATGGCGATTGTAAATTAAGTCATCAACCCATTTTGCGATTGACGGTGGTAACATATCAACAAGACGATTATATTGCATTCATTAAGTTTTTACGCAGTAAGGCTCAAGCAATGCCTGAATTTGAGCGAAAGAGATGCGAGGGTCATTCATACCAAAATAGGGAAGGCTAAAGTGTGCCAAAGCGTCTGTTGATATATTCTCAGATGGTGTAGAGGCAAATGCTGACTTAAGATTCATTTAATTAATAAAAAATATAAATGACACCAAAATCAAAATATATCGGAGTATATGATACGAACGAAATTTTTAAAAAGGAAAATGTTCGGGGCTAACCAATTTGTAGCGGTTTATCCAGCGGAGATATCAATATTAACACCGTACGTCTTCTGATTATTGTACCCAATAAACCGGAACACAGTTCTCAACGTAAGACAGCATACAAATACAAACAAGCATACAAGATAGCCTTGTCCCAAAACAGAACACGTGAGCGGCGTGTATAATATATTTAAATTGTGTACATATGTTCATGTATGCATTGTAAGAAAACGATGACGAAATATGTGCGATAAAAAATTTAAATATACAATGATGAAAACACCGTAAGTCCAAGGTTGACAAGTTTCGTAAAATAGATGTTGACGTCCGTTCGGCGTTTTTGAAGCCGTTGCAATGCGAATGTTTCAGACGTTATTTTGGTATCGTTTGCCCCCACACTTGGAATATAGACTATTCGTAGCGTCACTATAATCTAACAACGAACTTGTTTCACTGGAAAGGTACGAAGATGGTGCACAGTGCCCGCTAGAAACTTCGAGGGGAAGGTTTGATTATGACACACTACATCCACCTCGTTCATACCGAGACGATTTTATTCTGTCAATCAGAATAGTCGGTGAATCAATTATTATTGGCCAGTGACTATAGGCAAAAGCTTAGAAATAGCTGAGTAATGCGAGCACGATATCCACAAATATGGTGAACAATAGGAACTTGCTACAAAACGAATTCCTTTAAAAAATTATTTTATTCTCAGATATCAAAGGCCTGCTAATCATGATCAATAATAGCCAAAATGTTTGTAAAACCAAATTGTAGTATGTATGATCGCGAATACATTTTCAAGGTCGCTTCTGCAGCGGCATTTTACGTTCAATAACATTGAAGGAAGACGCTTTTAGTGTTATACGTTTTGAGTGGCTGCTGTTCGAAGCTAAGCATAAACATCACTTTTTGGAGTGGATTACACTCTGTAGTTAGATTAGACTGGCCGCATTCAATCCAACAGCAATAGTTCGGCTAAACCGCCACCTGAATTCTCCTGACAAGGATGATCCCCGCCTTTTACGTACAACGCTGCAATCAGCTGACGACGAGGAACACGTACTCTGGAACGCTTACCTTATTAGATGTGTTTCAAGGTCTACATGTCGTATCCATGTAAATCTACCACGGTGGTAGCGAAAGTCATGGAATAAATCTCGAGAAGAAAATAATTCAAGAATAATACTTCTAGGCGTTCCGGGAGGTGCTGCTGACACACAATTTCAAAAAAGTTAGAGCACCATTGCAAACAGTGGAAATACCTACCGGAACAGTCGGTGTTAAAAATGCCATACTTTTTGATGCATTTAGGATACAGATATCTGCCAATTATAAAGGGCAATGTCCTAGCACTTTAATGCTAGCCTTATTGACAACTGAATTGACCGATCGTATCAAACGTGAACGAAAAGCTTATAGTGGAGGTCTACCCAAAAACGTCAAGTTAAGCTTGTCACGGATAATAGATGAAAACAGACAAGCGGATAGTGCTGACCCACCAACGCCTAGTGATGCGGTCCAAACGGAATTTAATGCGACAGCTCTAATAAAACGTGGGCATTTCGACTCCAGCCGAGTCGAACCATTGCTAATATTTCATGACTAAAACGATAGAAACTTTTCAATAAGTCGACATACAAATCCACAAGACTTTCCATCAAATTAACCGAGATATGCTTGCTCTGCCCAGCTGACATACATACAGAACATGCTATTCATCCTAATTGATTGAGACGGAGATATTCATTACCAATATCAATTTGATAAGAAACGGTCGAGAGACAGAATTTGTGTGGTGTTGCTCTTTATTATCACAATCAACTCAACGCCGTCCGATAGACAACACAGAATTTACTCTGGAGAATATAATTTTGTATTCTTTAATGCTGATGTCTGGAGAATTTTACATAATTTGTGTGGTCTACCGGCCCCCTTCATCTACGCAATCGTACAAAGAAACATTGATCCAAATGCTTCATCGCTTGACTCACAATCTTCCTGGTGTACGCTAACGATATACCTGAAATTGTACGCAGCAAACTCATTTTATTTGTGGATGACATCAAAGTCTGGACTAGCGTACGCACCATTGATGATTGCCAAATTCTAAAAAAAAGATATCGAAGCACTTGCGAAACTGCCTCCCATTCAAAATCCAAAAATGTAAAATGTTAAACGTCGGTAAACCATTCAAATTCACATATTCTCTGGGATTTTAGCCACTTTCCATGGTTACGAAAAAGAAACACTTGGGTGTGTGGATCAGCAGTAACTTGAAGTCTTCACGGCAGTGTTCAATTGTATACAAAAATTCTTGCCAAAACTTTGCATTGCTCAGAAGGATCTTCGGCAGTTCCACATAGCAAATTCTCCCGCGAATCATTAACACCTATATCAGACCAATAATGGGGTACGCTGTTCAAGCATGGTCCCCATGGTTACAGAAGGACATGACCTTGCTGCAACGCGTATACCACCGCACTACAAAACTGGTGACCGGGCTATTTAACAGGCCATACGAGGAGAGGATTGCAACTCTAAACCTCTTTGAATTTTCGTACCGTCATCTCAGGGGTGACTTGATCCTGCTGTTCAACATTCTGCATACAGTGGATAACCCACTTGAACGGCTGTTTTATTGGCAAGAAGCACGTGGTAGCAGATCTCATGGATACAAGTTAATTATTCCACACTCCAGATCAAATTGTCGAAGGTTTTTCTTTGCTGTCCGAGTTTATTTTATATGAAACTCTCTGCCCCACATATCGGTTGCGCATCAAGCCTGAACTCGTTCAGGCTTAAAACTTTGAATTACTTTGAATTACTACTAAGCAAACCTTTCGTATGATACGCAGCATAGTGACCTCGCTTTTTTCAAAGAATAGAGAAGCGCACCAATTGCTGCTGCTCTTAAAAATGGAACGCAACCTAAATTCAATATTCAAAATCATGAACACGAAAGCGAAAGTCAAACCAGGTATTTTTGCCGTTCAGAATGGTGAAAAACTCACCATAAGCGCATTGGAAACTGAAAATGCTCTCGCGAATTATTACTCTAAAATGTTCGGGCCAAAAGTTTCAGTGTATAGTTTTGAGTATTCAGGCGACTCAGGAATCGAAACATTGTGCGAAATTTGATACATCTAGAAATTGCCGCAAGTCAATTGCTCAAACTGAATGTAAGAAAATTCCCAGGTGCGGATGGCAACACACTGTATGTCCTCAAGTTCTGTAATCGTCAGCCTCGTGAACCTCTTTCCAGCCAGTTTAACTGTTCGTTGCATAAGGGAGTGGTGTATCGACTCAATTCTATGGTTAACGCGTAGACCACCCGTTTCTTAGTTCGACAAATCAGAACGATAATTTGGATATACAGCGGTACTAATTACAAGATTAATAGACAACAACATTGAACAAACCTCAACTGTACCGGGGTGTACAAATAATGTGAACTAAAAGTGCTCAAATGTTAAAAATAACAAGCAATAAATCCAGCCAATGGTGAGAAGATAGACTGCCAAATTATTAATGGCAATGAATAAAATTACCGATACAAAGGTGAACAATTATCTCTTTTTCTCCAAACACTACGTGCAAAACGCTGTATTTTTAAATGACCGTCAAGTAATATAACAAAGTTCCGTAAAGCAAAAGAGGATGTAAAAGTGGATGGGACAACAACGAAAATGTATACATGAAAGATGAAAACTATGTAGAATTAAAAAAGATCGAATTAAGAAAATCTTAGGATGGAATTTTGCGCAAAATCTTTCGTCATTTACGAGCGGTACCAAAAGATAAGAAGTCCCGCGTATTTACGTCTATCTTCATAGGCGGCTGCCGATCTGAGGCTGGAAATCATCGTCCCGTCACACTATTACCTGTTATTCGTAGGGTCATGGAACGTATGGTATCAGGTAGAATGGCCTTACTTTGAATCGCGAAATTAGTTTTCGCTATCGCAGCATGGATTTCGATCTGATCGTTCTTGTCTTACGAATCTTTTCATAGCATTAAACCATTAGACGATAGAGTTGAATAGAAGTTGTTGCATTGACCTTCTTTACTTAGACAACTCAAAAGCTTTTCACAAAGTCAATCACCATTTGTTTCTTCAAAAACGGATGGGTATCTACTCCTTTCACGGTTTCGTCACTAACTGTGAGATCACCGCGCACGAGTTAGAGTAAATGGAAGGCTATCAAAAAAGTTCATAACCATCAGAGGAGTCCCACAAGGATCTGTGCTGGGCCCTCTCCATTTTCACTTGTATATAAAAAATTTACCCCCCCCCCCACATATCATCCAACAAGGTCCTGTTCGCGGATGAATGAAAATTTGTGATGCGAATCAGATCAGTAGATGACTGTGAGAAACTGCAAAGGGATTTGGACAACGTGCCAGATTGGGCGGCTATCAATGAATTAGTGGAAACTTGAAGAACAACCTTTTACTGCCAGAAAAGTTTAAGCAAGCAGATTGCTAAGTATCGTTCGAAGAATATTTGGAAGATTCTCGCTTGTATCGTCACCAAGGATATTGAACGTGTACCTTTGCCCTAAGATGGATTATGCCGTACAGATCTGGGCTCCTTGAGGGCAAAACGATATTGCTCTCTTTGACAAAATCTACTACAAAGCAAGACATTTTGTGATGGGTATTAACAATGTTCCGTACAACGGAAGATTGCGACGTCTGGGTCGATGTGACGTTTATAAAATAAGGTTATGGCGAGATATTATTCTTATCTAAAGAAATAATTCTACCGACGGACATTGACAAAGACAAATGTTTGAAGCGTGTGATGAGAAAGTGACGAGCGGACATACCTTATCCCTTTACGTTCCCGTATTGATTGTCGACGCCATTTTAAATTCTCTATCTCAACATGTGGTTGACTCTCCTTGCCTGACGATATTTAAAGCGAAATTGGACTCATATATGCTAAAGAACATCATTCATGACCCATATAATTGATATACTCTACTCGTTATTACATTTTCATTCATACCGTAATCCTGTGGTGTTTTAACTTGTTATGTTTTTAACCATAAATATTTGATTCCTAGAACACCGCTTATGTTTAATTTTCAGAATGTATGGTGAAACGCACTTAGCTATGTGTTACCATATGATATGCTAATGAAATTTTAATAAACCATACTTTCATTCTCCTATCCAGACGGTAGGAATATGAATTGAAAATAATTCAATTTATGAAAATTCCGTAAGACCATAGGGTGGAAAATGTAAGCATTCATCATTTTCGGAAACACTGATTGTGCATGGGTAGGGGTTTAGTCGGGATTACTTAAGGTAAATCTAGACCAAATGGTGTTCGCGAGTATAATGCCTGTTACATTGTTTACACATGTTTCATGGAACATAATCCAGCATTGGCTACGCCACTTCCTTTCCGCCGTTCACATTCACTCGTCAAATGCCTCTTGGTTCATTACAGAGGTCTACCTGTTCAACGACAATTATGCCCACGCGTGAATCATTTAACACAAGAGAATGCTAATTGTTCCAAACGTCTATATACGCATATGACAATGAAAACAACTTCACATACCAAGATTAATAGTCAAATCACGTAACCCTAATCATATCCTCAGCACATGATATGATTTATCTATTAACTTCGTGCCAAACGATTCTCTTCAAGCTCAAGCCACGGTAGGGTTCTTTGACCAACCTTAAAAACTCGTATATCGTTCGATAGCGACGGATGTTGATGCTCCAACCATTTTGATGCAATCTTTGCGAAACCCGAATTATTACGAGTTGGCAGTTTTCATTTTCGGTCGATTCGGAGATTCCTGATCTTGCGTTGAATTACTCGGTGATGTTCGGAACATTATCCGAAAACCCTTGATCAACAATCCATGCCAATGCAAGTCAAACCTCCGCAATGGTTTCCAGTAAACCAGAGTCAACACGGATAGTTATCATTCTGAAATCCCCCTACTACATCTTGAAAACCAGTTCACCACACACCATTTGATAACAGACTTCTGATGGCAAAGTAATTCATCGGAAACCGTCAAGAAATGGACATCAGTTCTCAAGATTCAAGTTTCAAGATTCAAGAATTGTTATGTTTCACAAAAAGACATAGCTTCAACAATTACCATATCATAGTAAATATGCGTTCAATAAGAGGTATAAAAAACAATTATGCGATGTCACTGAAGTCAAGTAATATGCTTACCCTTAGTCAATACACAGGTATCGTGAAATCGTTATGTAACAAATAAGTGTCCAAGTTTCGAGTGAATGTTTGATACAGGGAGAGGTGATAATTGCTTCGGGAAGGGCATTCCACAGGAAACAGACAGGTACCGAATAGAAATATCGGCGACAATTAGTACGGGAATGGGGAATTTGTAGTGCGCTGAGTGGCTACGTGTAATTCCTGATTCACGGTATTTGAACAAATGTTTGAGTGGATGATCTGGAGTATTCAATATTTTGTAAGTAATGATAACGTCACTTCGAAGTCTACGTTGAAGGGGAGTGGGGAGCTTTAGCTTTTTCAACCTTTCCTCGTATGTAAGGTCTCGAAAACCACGCACGAGTTTAGTTGCACGATGATATATCCTGTCAAGCAAGAATATATCTTTTTTCATCCACGGAGTCCATGCTTGCGATGCATGTTCCATTGTGGGAATTAAGTAGGTCTTCATGATGCTTGGCAACGTTACAGGCGTAAAAGGTTCTGAAGATCCGTCGAAGCATACCTAGAAGCTTTGAAGCACGCTTGTAAATGATCGCAATGCACGCAGTTCTGACAAAGTTTTATGCAAATGTCTGGTAATCCAAATGTCACAATATGAGTAGATGTCGACGATGATGATTTCTCTCTCACCATCGGGAATTTGATGCGCTGTTGTGACAAAATCGTTATGTCATGGGTAGAAGTTCACCTAGGCGTTTTAGCGCGTTGTCATAATCTACACTCACCTGTCACAGAAGGTGTTTACGCTAATATGAAATACATGTATTGTTTCCCGTGTTTCACGTTAATTTTAGTTCTCGCATGTAGCACAAATTCGAGTGCCAATAATAATTTTCGCTTGCATCATTTTCACTACAAACTAATGTGATCTTTTTGCGGAAACTGTCATTTTTATCTTAATGTCTTTGATAGCGAACGAACCAAACTCCTAGTAATGGATGGGGATTTGAGCGTCACAATATCTCGGTCGTGTATAAGCGCCTTGAGTGCTTGACCACGAATCACTATGTGATTCTGTGTTTGAACATTGTGGTTCGTTGTACGAACCCTATGCAACAGTGGCATTCAGGTATCACCTTGTTTACCATTTACCCACTGTTTCAAGGATCACTGAACCTAATATTACTGTCTCCAGCTAATGACGGCAAACAGCCAGAAACCGGTAGTGGAGTGTAATTTCGGGCGATGTGAGCAACACATCACTTTGGTCATCCATAAGCGCCTTGAGTGCTTGACCACAAATCATGGGTGATTCTGGGTTTGAACGTTGTGGTTTGTTGTTCGAACCCTATGCATCAATGGCATTCAAGTATACCTTTTGTTTACCACTGTACCACTGTTTCAAGGCTCACTGAAGTTAATCTTACTGTCTCCATCTAAAGATGGCAAACAGCCAGTAACCAGTAGTGGTGTGTAATGGATGGGGATGTGAGCATCAAAATTATTTGTATACATATCAGTTATGTACTTTTACCCACGTGGGCCACGGTGACAACCGACCTTGACCGTGTTCACTTGTGTTAGTTTGATATGTATTAGGCAATTCGACCACTGATCCAGGTCATATCTACGTGTTATCTTCTAAAATTATTCTAGTATGTTTTGTTGTAAGGTACAAGCAGAGGTGACCGATTATTAGTCTATAACCTTGTCTTGACCATGACATGACGAAGCTTCTTTGCCAGAAGTTAAACGTGACCAAAAACTGCACTAACCGATTGCACAATGTTTTCTTTCGAACTTCAAAACGTTTAAACGTTGCAATAAATGAATATCATTTGAGCAGTTGATTGAAAAGTTTGTAATAAATACGTTTTCTTCAATAGAACGATTGAATGTTTATTCAGAAAGAAATGATATTTCGAAATATTTCGCTAGTGTATAAGAATGTCATAAGATTTAGTATTATATTTTTGAGTAAAACATGATGAATCTTTGATCCAATGGACAATATTGTAATAATCTCAACAGTACACAATAAAATCAACAAATGTTTCATTGTACCACAAGAAGGAAAAGTAGTATATCATATTCATTCTGGTAGATATGTCAAAAGTAAGGACAAAATAATGTACGGAAGCAGAACCGGAAATTTGTTGGGCGCTGCATCTGTAAAAACCGAGACAAAAAATGTTGTCAAATAATATGTCCTATTGTATGAAGAATTTGGTATCTCATTTGCTACATCATATGCCGGAATTTTGGTGAAAATTGTTAGACTAAAATGCAGATATCCAATGGTGGATATGGTACCGAATGAGCTATCACAAAGTAGGATAGAACTCACCTAAATTGATAATTGTAAGAACCCTATTTAACAGTGGCATACAACTATACCTTTGTTTACCACTATACTACAGTTTCAAGGATCACTGAATCTGATCTTACTGTTTACGCCTAATGACGACAAACAGCTAGAAACCGGTTGTAGTGTGCAAGGGATGGGGATGTGAGCCCGAAAAATATAATAATTTATTGTTATTGTAAAATGAAGTTCACTATGAATAACCATGATGTTTAAATATAGGGTCGGAAAAGGATTCTCAGTCAAACGCTCAACATGCTGAATTGACCAATGTATGTTGTTGTTTTAACGTACTTAGCACTCACACACTGAAACTAGATTTTAGCTATTTGCCGTCATCAGATGGGGACAGTGAGATCAGTTTCAGTGAGCGTTGAAATAGTAGAAAAATGGTAAACAAATATTAAGTGAATGAAGCTGTTTATTAGGTTTCTTACAAACAACCACGATGTTCAAATACCGAATCATAGAATGATTACTGGCCAGGTACTCAAGGTGCTTACAAACGACCAATGTATTTTAGAGCTCGCATCCCTATCGCTTACACATCACGACTTGTTTTTGGCTGTTTGCCGTCATCAGGTGGAGACAGTATGGCAAGGTTCAGTGAGCCTTGAAACTATTACAGAGTAATAAACAATGTTTGAAGTTTACGCAGCACTGAAACGGAATTCGTGCTACATACCACAGTGTTAACATCTTTTTACAATTTGGAGTTCAAAACCCCGGGTTTTCGTTTATAGTTTGGCTAGATCTGACGTTGAAACGTATACAGATTTCTTGTGAGACAACACTTTTTATCAGTGAAGCTAAATAATAAAAATGATTGCATTTTAATTTTTTTGCAAAAACATGTAAATATGGTTCTGCTTGCATGTATGCGCTTGTTCACCCTAATCGATCAATATGAGTCGAAGAGTACCTGCGCCGTCAGTAAATTTGATGTACCAATAAACATAAAATGATCGTCAATGTAATGTCATGTAGCATTTGTGTTGTAATAAAAATATCCGGGTAATACTTACTCCCACAAATCACCTCCGTTACATTTGATACGTCATTCAGCATGGTTGGTATTTGATTTAACCAAAATCTGCATTGATTCAGCCGCAGTTCTGAAGATACACTCAATGGGTCGTCTAGCGCCATGTATTTGTATGGCATATCTCCGAGCCCGTCACTAGGTTTGAATTCCGGCCAGTTTAACTTGTCCGCGTTATTCTCGATACCGTTCGGATTGCTATTTGGAGAAAAAATGACATGAAATTCACTGCTATGTTTACTTCGAGTTTGGAACACAAATAGTTTAACAAGTTTAATGGAAATCGATATTTATGCACATGGTTAACCCTGTTGATGGTAAGCGTTTCGCTTCGTCACAACAGGTAACTGGACTAAGTAGAATTCCACCAACCATCTGCGATGGACCTTGCTGCTAAACATTAGATATTAAGCCTTAATTTGCCAAGTCACGTATGCAAGAGAGGATCATTTGGTTTAGCTGTCTAGTACAATGTGTTCACCTTAATCTCATATACGTGACGGAGTTCGAGGTTCAACATTTACTGCGTACGTAGGCCAGACTTCCAGAGAAGTTCATACTAGAATCGAAGAAAACAGAATGCTGCCCCAGATGCGCGGAATTAATAATTTCTTGTTTCTGATTCATCCTTGGCTGAGCGCAAATTAGATCCACGGTACTTTGTCGATGTAGGAGTGATTGGGCGCGGTATTAAACCGTATGACAAACGCCTACATGCGTAGTTAGTGAAAATTGCTACGACATTCAGGTTTGTGTTTAATAAGTTGGAAGGTCGGATGCATCCACATCCGTCTATGTCGTTATTTACACAGAGTACGGAAACACTCGATACAACCTTAATCACATTATCTGCGTTTCCGGTTAACTTGTCAATAGAGTCCTAATTTGCCCGGGATTTCAACATTTCATACGTAAAAAACGTTCACTCACGATTCCCACAACATGGTTGAAGGCTAATTGGTCAAAGCGTTAATCACGCACATAACAAGGAACGAAAACTCACCTGACACTTATAAGTTAATCACGTAATAACAATAATGTACTTAAGTGATGTGTTGCTCACATCTCCCGAAATTAATGTACTTAATAATGTACTCAGTATGTCACTTTGATGTAAGTTGTCAGACGATTTCGTGCCAACAAGTTCGCTTCAAGCATTTGCAACGTTGTGCTAGTTTAACCGACTTCGACGAATTGTATCTCGTTCAGCAAGGGCTGATGTTGCCGATGTTCCTCTATTAGATGGATGTCGTCACTTGACGCGTTCTTATTCACTTTCTATGGAAATTAAATTCTTGTAGGTCCTCGATTATTGTTTTAGGCCTCCCAGCTTTTGTATTTGCAGAATGTGGCGTTATGCATATCGTTTGAGAGCTCATGATTGTCGCTCTTGGCCCTTAATGATAAAAAACCCCAGAGATAGTCAAAGCTGCTTAGTAATATGGTCAAGACAAGGTTTTGGGTGTGGTAATTTATTGGGGACTTGAACAACCTATGATGAACGTATCTCTCATGCTACTATGACTGTTTTCGCTCAATCGTTTTACTCACACCCGTGGAATAGAGAATCAACTTTAGCGAAAAAGTTCTTTCTTGTGAAAATACAACGTTCTTAGCAGCCTGGCAGCTTCAAACTACGGAAAAACAGACGTTACAAGTTGTCCCTGAATTGTGACATCAAGCGGTGGGATACATACATTAGGTGAAAACAGGAAGATTAGTTTCAGGTACCCTAGAACCAGTGGAAAAATATTAGAAATGTTATACTTGAATGATGCTGTTAATTAGACGAGCGACCCGTGGATGAACGATCTACACAGCGGATATAAGTCAACCGATAAAATCATTGAAGTTTATTCATAACAACCGTTTTCTGGCTGTTAGCCGTTATCGGGTAGCGACATTATGCTTGGTGAGCCTTCAAACATTGGAGAGTAATAAACAAAGTGTCAATTGCAAGTCACTGTCAATTTATTGATTTGATCAGTTAGATAGCTGAGTTATAGATGCGGATCGGTCATCCTAACGTTTATTGTGGCAATCTGATCAACAGTGGATTCAAATATAACTTTTACCCAGAAGTTAGTGACTGGAACTAAACGAAAGCATTTGCTACATTAACGACAAACTTCAACAATATAAGATGAATTATATCAACTTCACCGAAAGCCCATTGAGAAATATAGCCTCAAATGACAGCGCACAAATATTCACTCACCCGTATTTTGCGAAATCACCCCAAAACTGCATAATTCGATCAGCAAATTTGCGTTCATCTTCGGTAAATGTGTAGCTCTCCTTTTGAAATTGACTCGAATGTGGCATACCGAACACATATTCCAATTCATATCCATGCATGACCCCAGCCCATTCCGGGAATGTTAACGCTTGCGTTCGTTTCAAAAAATGGTAAAAGTACACTTTTGACTTGGAAATTCGTGCAAACATTTGAGCGTAATTGAGCGTTGGACATTTGAAATCTAAATCCCCGGTAAATGCATCAAGATCTTGCATTAATTGTTCGCCAGATCGCTTGATTTGACTCGGATTGGCGTATACTGTTTTGGTGTCAGTTTGTGTGGGAAGTCCATATAGCCAGGTTGGTAGGGAGCTTATTCCGTTGACTAACATTGAATCACTGAGGAATTGTGCTACAGAGATTAGATGAAAATCTGCTGCTGGTCCACCAGGAATCAAGGGTTCTCCCGAAGCAGCCAACTTCACGGTTTCTGGTAGTTCAACCGAACCATTTTCGTGCAAAAATGTGGCATCATGTAGTGACAGACCATACAACAAGAAGTACATTGCTTCGTTCCTGTTCACACCAATTAACATCTCAGTGGTCTGTTCTCCACTTGTTGCATACAAATCCTGAAATATTTCGTCTGGTTGCTTTGGAAAGAAGTAACCATCAACCACCGGTTTGAATGGAACATCAAAATAAAGACAACCACTCGCAGCCCAATCGAACAAATCAAACTTGTAAGAAAAGTTTGCGTGTTGAGCAAGCCGTTTTTGAAGCATATTCCTTCGTTGGCAAACAGCTGTAGTTACTTTGTCAAGTTTCGTTATCAAAGTAAGCGAATCCACCTCTTGAAGGCATCTGATTGCTGCCGCTCGGTCGATACTCGGGGCTGGACATCCACAAGCTAACGTGAACTACAAAACAAGATTTCGTTTCACAATAATTTCAGTTTTTGTGAAAATAAGGTCAGCATATACAAAGTATAAGTTATAGCTTGAATTAATAACAATGTTCCTTTGGTGTTGCTATATACAAATAGGTGTCTTCGTATCAGTGTGATTTTGCAAACGATAATGAAGGCGAATTTACTGTGCTTGCGTTGTGGTTGAGAATTATTTGCCTCCGTTGGAAATACAACTGTCACAGACACACAATCTACGGACCACATGGCTGTCAGAAAAACCGGATATAAACCTCAGCCATTCGGTCCCTAGCGGATTGATAAGGAAATAAATTAAAAATAATTTTTAACACTGATCACAGAGTGGTTGGCGCCCGAGCGCTCAAAAGGCTTATAAAAGAAAATGTACTATGGAGCTCACAACCGCTTTCTTGTTGCTTACCTTCATCAGGTGGAGATAGAAAAGCTTGGCTTCATTGTGACTTGACACCGTGGAACATAGTTATACTGGAAAACAACCTTTGAATAAGGTTCGTAAAACGAACCTCAATTTTCATACACACATTCCGCTCAAGCGCTCGAGAGGCTCAAGATGGCCAACATATTGTGAACGTCATATGTAAGGCACTTCCACTCCAAAACCGGTCTATGGCTGTTTGTGGTCATCAGGTGGAGACAATAAAAAGTAGGTTCAATGTGATTGTCTGTCTCCAACTGATCAGAGCAAATCGTTCTAATCCGTTAGAGAAGTGTAAGTGTGGGGTTAAACGAACACAATACATTTTTGTCAGCTAACTCTAAAATAAAAGCATTTCTTGGTCACAGATATTCAGATAAACAAAAGCTTCTCCAAATTTCCAATTATTCCACAAGTCATATTGAAGGGGACGAAGATGGTAATAGATGATGACCTCGTCTAGGTCGGTCGAACGAATCCAACGTGTTAGAAGGCACTGTTCCTGACCAATAAAATAGCCTGAATCGTTTATTGGTAAGAACCTCGAACACTACGCTTAATCAGTAAAACACATGCGTATTCATGAATTGATTTAACGTTGACCTATGGTTAAAATACTTATAGGTAAACTAATCGATTGGTAGAACTCTAGAAATTATAGATACATGTCTTATGAAAGCAATGCTCACTCTCGTATAATCGATCTTCGGAACTCGAGTGTAAATCAATCGTTAAGTCACAACCATTTGGCATTTTGCTTATGCTATATCGATGGACAGTAAATTGTGGTATTGACTTGGTTGAGAATAATCCAAATGAACAGCAACACAAAGCAGTGCAACATAGCAAGAATTGAACTAAGTAGCTAAAATATGACAGAATGCCGGATGTTGACCAGCTAGCAAATCGTTGACCTGAGATGTTTGAATAACGATCGGGCAGTTGACCGATAATCCGAAGCGGGTGTGTGCATGATGCAGTGTGTACAAACAGCTCATATAAGTTCGGTGGATCCGAGCAAACCTTTACACTGGTCATCCATCAGCACCTCAAGGACTTGACCAGGAATCACTCTGTGATTCTGTGTTTGAACATCGTTGTTCGATGTACGAACAAACGTATTCAAAATCTAAATTTGTTTACCACTCATCCACTGTTACAAGTCTTACTAGAACTTGACTTACTGTCTCCACCTGATGACGGCAAACAGCCAGAAACCGTTGGCGGTGTGTAATTGCGGATGATGTAAGCAACAAGTTACTCTGGTCATTCATCAGCACCTCAAGCGCTTAACCAGGAATTAATCTCTGATTCCGTGTTTGAACAGCGTGGCTCATTGTACGAAACCTAACAATCAGTGTCTGTAAATTCTACCCTTGTTTACCAGCTCTTATATAAATATTAATATGATTCAGACCAAAGTTGTGTCGAAAATTGGTGGACTACTACCTCTGTACAATATTAAACGTAATCTCATTTTTTAACTGATGGATGCAAGATGAAAGAAATAATTGTTCATAAAATACATGTAAATGAATACATGCATACAATTTTTATCAAGAAATTGGATGCTGTGAAATTATTTTCTGTGCAATTGTGTTTATATATCTCATTGAAAATCGTATTTCGATCGTATGGCTAGTGATCCGATTTCAGAACAGTGCCACTGCTTTGTCACTTCGCTTTAAATTATCCATACGAAATGAGACTTGAAATATTGAATTTGCATTCGGCTCAATACAGACGGAAACGAGGAGCACTAATATTCCTTTGGACAGTGCCTAATCAAACAAAACCTCCTTGCAGTCGTTTGTTTCATCTTTCTCATAACACACATCTGTGTGGTCACCAATCTAAACTTTACCAACAGCATAGCAGGTTGAACTGCCGCAAATATGCATTTTCCACACGCAATGTGCAATTGTGTGAATAGTTTACCTACTCACGTGGTACAATCTGGAACCATTGACGTTTTCAAGAAATCATTAGATGTCCGCATGGACAAGTATGTTTTTCTCGTTTAACAATCATCTCTAACAATCGATTGGAATATGTTTGGGACCGATCGTGTATTCATAATGCAAAGGAATTTGTGTGCAATCGGTTAGATTGCACACAAATTCCTTTGCATCTCTAACAATATTTTGATATTTTTACCATCCGACCCGATGTACATTTTTGTGGGTCTTGTAAAGCATAGCTTTTTACCCGCATATCATCTATGAATAACGGCTTCGGAAGACCGCCTATTTATGCTTTGTGAGATTTTAACTGTGTATTTAGGTCTAAGAAAGTTGAACTGAGAAACCTCAGTTACACAGCGCTCGTACGATGAAGCCATTTGTTCAAAGTAGCAGGAGTACAAGACTATTTCGTGTCAATCGGTGTGAAGTTCACGATCTTTCAAGTTCACGCTCGTGTTTAACGATTGATTTTCTATCTCGCTGCTTATCTAATCCGAATAGTCGCCACAATTTCACGCAACGAACATGACGAGAACGCGTGACTTCATCGTTCTTCTAAATTTCGCTAATTGTGTTTGCAATTCGTGCAGTTTATAAACAAAGCTGTGAATGAGGTCTGAATCGATACGACCAACTTTGGATAGGAATCAGCATGATAATCTAACATACAGGGGGGAGGAATCAGTTTCCTAAGCCAAGTCAAACAAAGGAAATCCGATGCTAAGCATGTGATAAGCAGCTATGAGCCGAAGCAATTTCCCGCCAAAATGATTTTAGATTTCGGATTAGCTCAGTTGAATGGGATTGGGGACAAATCCGGAAAATTGGAGAAGAGTATTGCATAGAATCCGAGGAGGTAAAATTTCAAAATCTACAGGGAAAAGAAGTGTGTGTGGCTATAAAATACAGTGAAAAAATATACACAAAATAAACGACTTGATATCATTTTAGGCACAAATTAAATGGAATTATGTTGAGGTTGTTTTTCAAATAAATATGTGTTTCGCTAAAGATTTAGATGACATTCAATTGATTTTTTATACGAAAGCTTTCTTATTAGAGCAAATTTACCCGAATGTGGATTCTCCGCAAACTAATGAGTCGAATGGATTCCTTTTGTTAAAATATCTCAGGCTGACTTAAGCACTAATTTATACCTGAAACAATTCACGTAACTAACAAACAAGTTGTGCAATCATAGTTGTATGTTAATTTAGTCACTGTCAAATGCGTTTCTATCAACAATAAAATACGCACTGCTCATCGTGATATCCCTTTCGTTTTCTAACTTCATTCTTCGACGACCTTTCAGGAAAATTGTCGCAATTTATCTAGCAGATGATTCCAGATTGCTCCGGTTTTAAATCGTTAGAACGATCTGACAGGATACCCGGAGTTACTCAAAGAGAGATCCACAGATTGTAGATGTGCAATGTGTATCAGCGATGAATGATTCTCCCCAGATTTCGAATAATATGTAGAACACTATCTTGCGGCACCACACAAGAACAGGGAGGTCCTAAAAATCCGACGTCGACCGTTGCAAACACTTAATATTTCGACTTTCAGAAAGATTGCATTATAACACTTCGGACAACATCTTTAGGGGCATCAGAAGGTGGAAATTGCCCTGCGTGGTAAGGGCTTAAGTCTTGGCGGTTAGCATAAAATCCATTAACAAATTAGATCGAATTGACAACTGGGAGAGACACGTTTTAGGCGAGTGCTGTGGTTACTTGTCCTGCTTATATTAGATGTGCGGTTGTTTTGTTATTTGCCTTGCGTGTAATAAACGCATTTAACCAATCATCTTTCTCTTGTGTTGTGGGATTTGTTGGTGAACGCGGTTATCCATGAACAGGTTAACCGCGAGGATGAATCGGGAAGCAATGTTCAAGTGGTTGTAAATCGCGGGGTGTAACGTGATTATAGCTGAACAGATGACTCGAATGGTGTGATAAGTTGTCGGATGTTTGCCACTCGTTGACCTGAAATGAACTGACGCATTCAATTCCGTCTTCGCCCAAACCAGCCACAATCTGTTTGTGATTGTTTTAATTAGTAGTCCGTTATAATTGATCATTAATTAAATCTATTAAAATATGAGGACGATTGATTGTATTTCTCTCTTGCACTGTAGTGGTTTGTAGTTTGAGCACTGTGGCGGATGCATACACAGATGTATAATGGCACGGAGAATGATAATACCTCTAAAGCGTAGGAAATCAGCCAAAACACTAGTCAGCTGGGCCCGAACGGCTTAATAACTTTGGCTCAACTGACTCAGTAAACTGTGCAACAGCGTTTTAGAAATCAATGTTAATGTCATTTTTTATTAACTAGATGTGTTTCTACTATTTCACTGGTGAAGTTAATATACAAGTTCATGTATCGCAGCGTGTTAACTATCAAATTATCTTACTTATCTGAATATAAAATCTGATTACAGTCAACCGATTTAAAATATAAAGATTTTTTATGTTTGCAACGTTAATATAGATTTTTCCAGCAAAACAGTGACAGGTGTAAGAGATCAATCAGAATGCTTGGAGATATTGATATTGTGACACACCTGACACAAATGAAAGCTTATCATCTCAATCACCTGTTGACAACAATATACATAAATCGATGAGCAAGCCGTTATTCTTTCTCATTTTTCACTGGGCTATCTCACCCCATAAATAGAACAAAATCTCATTGGATAGAATTTTAGGTGTCCAAATATTACTCCTATTTATAAACACTTAGATTAGCTTCGATAGATGAACTAGATCATAATAAGCAACTCGATTGTATTTTTTAGCCTCCTTCGGTCAATGTCTGCCATGGATGTACATCACCCTCGCGGATTTTTTCATGTGCAACAGCTTTTTGAATGACTAAACATTCCGATTCGGGAAGAAAAATCTCTCATGCAGCGGTTGCAACAATAGGCAGAACTCGGACGAAGGGCGCCAGATGCACGCCGGTCTCGTAATCTGTGTTCAGCAGTTAATAGCTGTATCTGCTCCTTCCCAGCTTGCAGACGACGATTTCACAATGCCTCCAATGTGCGCGGTCAAGAGCATGTTCTTCTCAACCACAGGAATAGTGCCAAGAGCTTTTCCATCTCTTTTGCAAACGGCTTTGTACTGCAATTGCTGTCTGCCCAATATTCGACTTCATGAATGCAACTCACACATGGAGTAGATCTTCCGGAATACGACCATGTTCCATTCTGTAGATATGGCCAAGTCACTCCAGGCGGCGCTGTCATAGTAGGGTGAACATGCTCTGTAGACAAGCTTTTGAAAGCAGTTTAGCATTAGTCAATCTGTCCATCCACGATATTTGCAAGATACGACGGATGCTTCGTAGGTGGTCCATGTTTCACTGTGTATAGTAAAGCATTTAGTACGTCCGAGATGTATATCATCATCGTTGTCTTTGCAGTCAACTTGCGGTTACCCAAAATAGGAGAGTTTCCTCGGGACAAATTACAGCTGCTCACTTTTTAATCTCCGTTTCTAGCGAGAGGTTTTTCGCAAGATATGTGAAATGATGTATTGGTTCAAGCTGACATTTTCCAACAATTATGATTAGAGATGATTCAATCCCTTGACCAAGGACTTTGGTCTTGCTCTTGCTGATTTTTAGCCCAAAGTCTTTGCATGTCGACGAAAAACAGTCAATTAGCGAGTGGAGGTTCTCTTGGGAGTGAGCTATAATGTTTGCATCGTCGGCAAACAGCATGTCACTGATTAGCACATCCCGTGCCTTGGTTTATGTTTTTAGCTGTTTCACGTTGAAAAGCTTGCCATAACTTCACATGCGTTGGTAAATTCCTTCTGTTCTCGTCCTAAGATTTGTTTGACGCCTAAGCGAAATGTAAAGGCTTCTGAACTGAAACCGTTGAAAACCCTTCTAAGTGAGTTGGGGCAATGTCAAAAGATTTCTCATCTCTTTTCCAAACGTCTTTGTACTGTAAGTGTGGTCTGCACAATGTTTGACTTTCTGATTTCAATTCACCGTAAGATAGATCTTTTTGAATACGACCATTTTCCGTGCTGTACACATAGCCCAGTCAGCTTAGGCGTTGCTGTAGTACTAGGGTAGACATGCTCTGTAGATCAGCTTTTCTTGTATCTGTAATGTGCTTCTGCTGGCCCAGCTGTGTGTTAGAGAGAACACAACCGTAACAAGAAGTCTGTACAGTGAACTATAATCATATTATGCACTTACGATGGAAATTGATTGATGCTCGATCGATAGTTCATTCACTATTTATACTAAACCTCCCTCTTTTAAAAAATTGAACACAGTGAACAATGAAACGATTGTTATATTATCGTGGGTTCACAGAAAATAGCTGATCGGTTGCCTAATTATGATATTATAAACTGCGGGCTTCATGTGTCTCGTTTCAAGGTGATTCCTGAGGATGGTAGGACTTGGTGGGTTCGCAACCATGGGCCTTCTGATATTTGTGATGATCGCAGTTCGCATTTGCGAAGCACGTTTGTCGTCAAGCGATAACTGAAACATTCTCTGACAATCTTTTCTATTCGTGAGTTCGTGAACGTAAGCGCCTTTATGTTTACGGTTGATTCTATGATGCTCCTGTCAAAATTGTTTAAGAAACTTCTTCTGTTTCACTTCAGGGTTTACAACACGATTCTGCAACATATGTCAATTTTTGACGTCAGTGAGAGGAAAGCTTCTTGTTTGAACTTCTTCGCCTCCTTGTCAGCTAGTGAGGTGAACCAGCCGCGCCTTGGCAAACACTAACTTTTTTCACTTACTCTGTGTGAGGTTATGCGAGGGTCACTTTCCGGCTTTGATAAAACTTTTGTTCGTAATTCACAATTGCCGGGAGACTGAAAAACATGTTCTGTTACAGCGTTTTCTGTGTGAATTTCGGAATTAATAAATCGAACGTGACTTTATTAACCGAAATTCTTTCAAGTTATTCACTAAAATATCGACTAATTGTCCGCAACTTGTACTGTTGATAACTGCAAAGTTTCTCTATGAACTGCTGCTGAATGTTAAAATTTCTTCTATGAATTCCAGCGTTACTGTCATTCCGTGATATTTAAAAGAATGTTATTGCACCCCGGCGTTAATTGTTGTATCTGTAATGTGCTCCTGCTGGCCCAACCGTGGGTTAAAGAGAACCGCAACCGTAACTGAACTCGTCTATTAGCCGAACGAATGAATAACACAAAGTATGTACAGTGAACGATAATCACATTATGCATTTGCGATCGATATTTTTCGAGGCTTGATCGATAGCTTCTAGAAAGCACTTCAGCGTTAATTATTTTGTCCATCCACGACATGTTCAAGCAACCCATTTAGACACTGGTAAACTGGTCATTCTAAACACGTTTATTAATGTGAACAATTATATCGATTATATCATTGTAGATTCGCACCACTGAACGGTGGCGTATCACGAATCTGTTTAACTAGTGTATCTCATGTCGATAAGCGGAAATCTTGTAAGAAATCTGTAGATTCAAGCCAACCGGTATAATTTGGTTGACCCCATCTAGGTACTTTTGAGAATAAATTAAGGAAATCAATATAAAATTGCCTGAACAAAACATACATAATTCAAACCGCAAGAAATGCAATGTGATGTAAACTTTATCTGGACGTGTGCAAAACAGTTTCTCATTAATAACTACATATAAGTCGTGGGGTGTGTGTGACGGAAAAGCAGGCAAATGAATATTTTGTTTCATGGTTCTGGGTTTTACTCCATTAAACATTTGTTTCCACAAATGTGATTGAACAGGTCGGTCGTACCAGCCTTATCCAACAGTGGCATACAAGCGCTCCTTTTTTACCATTCTCGCATCCGCCCAACTGTGGCAGCGCATGCGATCCGATCGTACTGTCCCCTGGCCTAATGAGTGCAAACAGCACGAAAACCGGTCGTGGGGTGTGTGAACGGAAAGCATACAAATGAATATTTGTTGTCTGGTTCTGGGTTTTACCCCATTAAACATTTGTTCCCACAAATGTGATTGAACAGGTTTGGTCGTACCAGCCTTATCCAACAGTGGCATGCAAGCGCTCCTTGTTACCTATAAGTCCCGCTTTGTAATTTAAGAAGAGTAACAGAGTGCTGAAGGGCTGCGGCACGAAACTCGTAGCTGATTGTCAGGGGAACTAAACATTACTGCGAACCTTGGGCAGGATTTTTACTCTCAGATTGATTAGTAGATAATCACGTGAACCTTCATAAAATATAAAATTATAATGTGTTTGAGATTGGTGCATTCAACCGAGGAAGTTAAAATAACACCTCTATAGTTGGCTACCTGACAAGCAACATCGTGGGATGAACTGTAGACTTCATATTGGCCTTAAAGGACGGATTCATAACCAGTGATCG
>JACCGJ010014421.1:0-12991 GCA_013407085.1 Atriophallophorus winterbourni
GAACTGTGTTAAACTATGTCGACCGTCGTGGTGTGTGTGTGTGAGTGAAGCACATACAAATAAGCTTTTTGTTCATGAATATGAGCTAACACCTTGTTTGCGCACGTGTGATTGAAATGGTTCGTCGTACTAACCTTATCCAAAAGTGGCATGCAAGCGCAATTTGTTTACCATTCTTCCACTGCTTCAAGCGTATGCGGATCCTTATCCTACTCTCCCTATCTGATGAGTTCAAACAGCACGAAACTGGTCTTGGGTTGTGTGTGTGATGAAAATGCATACAAATGCGCTTTCTTATCTACATGTGTTTGACACGTGATTGAACTGGTTAGGTGTATCAGCCTCATCCAACACTAGCATACAAGCGCAATTTGTTTTCGTTTCTTCCACTGTTTCATGCGTGCGCGGATCCTGATCTGGATGTCTCTAACTGGTGTGAGCGAACAGCACGAAACCAGTCGTGTGATGGAGACTGTGGATTATTTGTTCGAGTCCATGAATATATCTCATCTAAATGTGCGATGACACATGTGATTGAAAAGGTTCGTCGTGTCAACCTTTCCCAACAGTCGTTGACAATTTCAAACCTTTTTTATCATTTTTCCATCATTTCAGACGCCACGTGGACCGTGTGAAATTAAGCGTGCGTTTATTTCCAGTTTATTTATTTTTCCAAGCGTCGAAAACGTTTTTTATCGTAAAGTGTAAACTTTCTCCCAGAATGGATTATTCTCATTCATCTCATGAATCACAAATAAATCCACAAGGAGGCAAAAATTCCCAGACCCTGTTTTAAGCCGTTTCCATTATTGGCAATGGATTTGCTCGGCATATATTGTAAGGATTTTTTTGAAAAAAATGTATCCATATCCATAGCATCCAGAGGAAAATTGTTAATTCAGTTTAACATGCTGTGAGTGGATTTGGCGATAATTTGACAACATTCCAAATACCTAAATGTATAAATATATTGTGGCGCTCACATCCGCATCGCTAACACACCACGACCAGTTTCTGGCTATTTGCTGTCATCAGGTGGAGACAGTAAGATTAGGTATAATGAGACTAGAAACAGTGGATAAATGGTAAACAAAGTTATACTTGAATGACACTATTACATAGGGTTGGTACTACGAACCACGATTTTCAAACACAGAATCACAAAGTGATTCGTGGTCAAGCACTCAAGGCGCATATGGATGACCAAAGTGATGTGTTGCTCACATCTCCCGAAATTACACTCAATTACCGGATTCTGGCTGTTTGCCGTCATCAGGTGGAGATAGTAAGGTTAGGGGATGTGAGCAACACATCACTTTGGTCATCCATAAGCGCCTTGAGTGCTTGACCAGGAATCACTATGTGATTCTATGTCTGAACATCGTGGTTCGTTGTACGAACCCTATGTAACAGTGGCATTCAAGTATAACTTTGTTTACCATAATTCAAACAGCTTCAAGGCTCACTGAATCAAATTTGATTGTCTCCCTCTGAGGACCGCAAACAACACGAAGCCGGTTGTGGCGTATAATTATAGTGTATGTAATCACTTTAGAAACTGCTGAACCTTGGAAATTATGTGTAGTTTCAATATTCTCTCAGTGCGCACAGCCTCTCGTAGACCATGGAACAAAACGAATTAATTGTGTCTGGATAAGTCACACTGCAACTCCGTCTACCGGGAAACATCACAAAAATTGTCACTTCGAAAGAGATTTTTCGGGCGGTTCTCAAAAAAGACAATTCCTCCAATAATAGAAAAGTACATCAAACCTACGATAAAATATGCAGTTCAAGCATGGTCGCCATGGCTTAAAAACAAGTGTTGATAATTTGCAACGAATATACCATCGAGCTACTATACTTGTCGCCAAATTAAAACACGAAACTAATTTAATTATACACTTCGTCGTCTCCGGAGGGATTTGATTTTGGTTTATAATATTTTGAATACCGCAAATCACCCACTACAGTGATTATTTAACCTGAGGGGCACGCATAATACAAGAGCTCACACATTGACTCTAACTGTACCTCACTCGCGACTCAACTATACACGAAATTTTTTGCCTTGCGAGTTTGTTTTACTTGGAACAATCTACCCGATTATGTTGTAAACGCACCGAATCAGCAGATTTTCAAGAGAAGTCTTGATGCCTTTTGGACTCTTAACCCGTACATATAATAAAGCTATACATCTTAACACTGTGCATCCACATTTGTCATCCCACCAATCGAAACCAATTTCCGCCCTTTGGATTTTTACATGATTCTCAAACTGCTAGGTGAGCAACCCAATCCTAGTTTTTGCTTGTTATGTTATTGCAGTTCCCACATTATTCTGGAGGGATTTTTGTAAACCTATTTGCCTTCTGGTCATTAAAATTGAATTGAATTTAACAATAAAGCTCATTTGCATGCTTTTCCATCACACACACTCAACAGTTAAGGACAGTAGGATTAGGATCCGTATGCGCTTGAAACAGTAGAAGAATGGTAAACAAGTTGCGCTAGTATGCCATTGTTGGGTAGGGTTAGTACGACCAACCTGTTCAATCACATGAGCCCCCTCTCATGTAGACTGGGTTTAAAATCCATCACCATGAACAAAAAAGCAGCACGAAACCGGTCGTGGGGTGTGTTTGGGAAATGCATGCAAATTAGCTTTTTGAATTGAATCGAATTATTCACACTGATTTGATTGACGGAGTTCGATCCACAAAGGGAATCTTCTCCCTCGAAGACTGGGTGTCCTAGCTTGATAAACGGTCGCTTGAAGTTATAACGGCGACTGTTCATTTGTGTGGCTGTTTACTTATGTTACCCGATAATGTGTATATGCGTTACCGTTACACATTATCAATAAACTACAATAGCATGACACATGATTTACGAGTCGATAAATTATTGTGACATTGCGAAGTGCATTATCGATGAGCGCTAATCACGATCTTTCGAAAGATAAGCAGAACCCCACACTCCCACACAACACAAGAGCATGGGGCGCAAAAACACCGACGACGAACTTGTAATATTTCGAGTTTTGGAAGGAATGCATTAGAACGGTTTAGGTGACAACATTCTCGGAAGTATGCTACGATGAACAACGTCAGCAGCAATCGAACGATATGCAACTCGTCATTGTCGGTCAAACGAGCTCTGTATGGCGAGGGCTTGACGTGTACCGGTTGACACGAAATCGACTGACAAATCAGATTGAAGAGACAACCGGGACAGACATGCTTGAGGATCAGTGTTTTGGTTGTTTGCTTTGCCTATATAAGATTGACGTGTGTTTCGTTATTTTTCTTGTGTGTAATAAACGCATTTGACCAATTCGAGTCTCTCGGGTTGAAGGATTCTTGGGATTAAAGCGATTAGCTTTGGACAAGATGACCTTAGGGATTGAGTGAAAACTTGGTTAATATTTTGCCCGATGACCTGTATGGTGCCATCAGTGACCTGCTACTCGTTGACCTGAAATGATCTAACGCAATCATTTCCGGCCTGCCTACCCAACCGGTTACAATATGCCTGGTTTAAGCCCACCCATTGGTTTGAACGAAACATCAAACTTATCAAGCATTTCCACCTCTCTCTCTCACACACACACACCGGCTGTTTTCTTGCTGCTTCCACTCACCAGACATAGACAACTTGATGAAGATCCATTAAAACCTTGAAATTTACTTGCGATTATCTATGGCTAAATTTGCCATGACATTTATTAGAATAGCCATGTTACAATGGGTACATAGTTGATGGAAACCGAATATCATGTAGTAAGCGAGTTTGATTGTTTTAATTTCAAAATATTCTGTTTTGAAAATTGAGAGATTTATTATGTCTTACTTATCGGTTGTACAATCGATCTCTATGCGCGGAACCTTCAAATATATTACGATTCAAATATAAATATACACCCAAGGTCACAAAATGTGAAATTATTGTAAATAATCTTTCATTTTTACATTATATATATATATATATATATATATATATATATTTAGATCACAATCCGTTCCAATTCGACATCAATCGATTCAGAAGGCACCCTGAACTTCAGATCATTGTTCAAACAAATTGCGCCACACCCGTCCTCGGAATTGTCTTCCAACGGCCACGTGGAACATGCATACGGGACAAACGTTCCACAGCGGGCACCAGCGTGGGTCTCGATTGTCAGCAACTGCGGAACCGTGCAATTTTGTTCTAACGCAGGCAGATGATATATCATGTTGGATCTTGGCTGACGAGGTTTGCTACTTGTGTGTATTCGACTTGATCGGGGACATTTTCTCTGTATACAGCACAAGATGAACCAAGTCGAAAGAGCACCGATGATGAAAGACAAACAACCTGTCGTTATCAAGGTCCATGAGAACATCGGATTGAGCAAGTTAGCGGGACTGATAGCGGGGAAAGGTGTGGTAACGTTCGTTGAAGAGGCAGACGCTGTAAATGGGAAACGTTGTGTGTTGAGAATGAAATTATTGACACCAGAATTGGGGAAAATGTATACGAAAAAGAAGCAGGGTAATCGAGCAATATGTTTCTTGAAGTAGATATGAGATTTTCGCTGGCAAACGATAACACAGGCGAAAGTCATTTAGTTTCTAATCTTACCATGAAATTACACAAGTGTTTCTGAGTAGCATATGGAAATGCTTGAAATTTTGCGAAGAATGTCGCAGTTCAAATCCACGCAGCAGAAGTTACCCATCCACACAGGATTGAGCATTATAAACTGACGGTTACATAAAGTGCGATGCTTGTTCAATATTGACCAATGCAAAGCCGTAAAAAGTTCGAGAAAGATATAGATGCTTGTCTCGCTTCCCATCAAGACCCTTTCACACTTACGTCATTTGAGTTCTGACAACCGTAGTCAGGTTTGACCAGAGAGAACTCAGCAATTGCTAGCCTGATAATACTACATCAAGGATGCGAATTGTTGGCGCTTCGAGATAGTCCATTTTGCTGAAGTTCACATGCCATCATTCTCCGTTTCAAGCAGATTTGTTGGATGAAATGCTATATAGAGGCGGACGGCCAACCACAAAGATGTCTCATGAGCTTAATCTTGCGTACCGAGTTGCATGACTTAGATTTTTTGGTATTGTATGAAGTACAACGTTGTCTCAATGTGGCAAAATCAGACGGGTTCGGGAAGTCGCTTTTAGTAGTCGGCAACATTGTTGTCAACATCTGATTGATGTCAATGTTCATTGCTATAGCTCATGTTCGCACAAAATTTTAAATCACTTGCCGTGGTTTTTGCAGGTATGACATGCGAATTTTATGACATTGTGCAGTCTTCACAAAAATAAATTGGCGAGACTGTGAACTCTAGGTGAAATCCAATCAGAAAAGAAATTTTCAACGATCTACTAAAGAAGCCGATAGCGTTTAGCGATTAGTTTATTATCTCGTGTGACGAAAAAAATCTATTGAAAATCAGTCATTTAGCAAGGAGCAGCAACCACATGTTTGCAACACTATCAACAGGTCATTAAATTTCTATATTGACTTTTAACCAAAAGTTCACAAGTTTCTGATTGGCCGATGAATTTGTCATTAAGCGGATTGGTCGAAACTCACCAATGTCGTTGGTCGGGATTGTACGCAGCCAATCAGAACACAGGTGTGAGTGGTTGTCGCGTTCATTGGTAGATCTGGCATCACAGCCTGATCCAGGCCAGCTGTGGATTGAAAATAGGCAACTCAATCTCAGAGAAATTATTGTGTATGTGAAAATTTATTTTTGTTAAATGGGTGGAAACTGAATTACATATGTTCACTTAATCGAATTTTGTCTTGACGCCTGTCACCATGACTACCTTTTCAAATAAACCATTATTTTATTATTTTTGGGACTACTTGTATGTACACATAGAGGTTTTATACTATTTCCACCAATCAGAGTTGTAAAAATTAGCGCGAGAATAAATCAATTAACACTCTAGCTACCTAGACACCAGTATATGTATTTAGAAATATGAACTACAGGATACTTTCCTGCTTTCACTATAAATGAGCATAAAATATATCATCAACAGTTAATCGATTAAATTATGGTTGCCAGTGTGGCGTTATTAATCCCAACAGCATGATCGTAACAGTTATTGAATTATCCAATCGCGCAATTAGATTAACTGGCTGCTTTGTGGACAATACCACTCGATTGCGATATTCATTCAATTAGTACAAACATCAAATAGGTCGATAAAATCGAATTGGTCCATTTTTGATCAATTCTGAAAAATTTCGTTCGAGTTTAGTTCGCTCAAAAAAGGGACATTCATTATATCTCCAGTCCCCTCTCATTTGAACCCATGAAAATCAATTCGGAGATAATTGAAAGCGAAAAAAGATGAATTCGTCTTTAGCATGAGTTTGAGAATCTAAAAACAGTTCTTCAATGTCCTTGATATTTAGGACTACAATGACTTCCCTCATATTCGGCTGAAATTTGTTTGAACGTCCCGTATTGATCTCTGATGCTGCCCCACGTCCCAGACAGCATGATATATAGTTTAGTTGGGCATACGAATGTATAGCTTTCAGAGTGGTAAAAGATATTTAAAAAGTGTTCAATCACAGATCAATATATAACTCGAATCAGTGATCAATACTTTTTATGGAAATAACTGAATCTACCAAAATCTTTCAACATTGTTACCGATCCCTTCATCTGGATTCACGAGAAACATTTGCCTTCCATCCATCAATAACAGCTGCAAATCATCCGGTACTGGGGAATCGTCAAACTCGTCAACAATGGAACACGTTTTGTTGGTTTTCTCGGAAGTGATGAACAAAATGTGGCGGATGGGAAATTTCGAAGGATTTCGGAACATACGTTGAACGCAAAACATTTCGGGCGAGAATGCTGGACGCTTTTGTTTCGTGAATGGAGGAAGGACGAGTTTGAATAAATTGCCCTCGTCTGAAAAGCGATTAAATATCGATCGACCAGCGTATTGATTGGTTGGAAATATGCTACTATGCTCATAGGAATCGAATTGAGTGTTCTAATCGTGATCTTACAATCACGGGATGTTAAGAAATTCGGTGCGGTATCGAAATCTGGAAATCTGAATTCCAAGGAGCGTTTTTAAAGTAAACTCTGCACATTCTCCCACAAAATTCTTCTAGGTTTTCTTGCGCGCGGAAACACCTAGCGGTCAACTATTCGACCTTGAACATGGAGATTAGGTAGAGTTGTCTTGTTATGTATGTATAAAAACGTTAAAGACTTGATTACGGAAAACAGTCGGAAAATGATTGTGGTGTGTAATATTCTAGGAAATTACCAATCAACAATTAGGTAATTTGTTTACAAACAACTTACGCTTCTATAACGGTGCTATTGACACATTCGTATCATAGAAAATAGCTGTTCGAGACAACGGTTTTTGTGCACAGCAGTGATATGTGAATGACGTAGGTCAAACATAATCCGCAACTGGATGGATTTGTAGCATTCGTCGCATCTTGAACACGACATAAAAGAGTGATTGTATGCAGATAGTCTGCAAATCATTGTCAAGCTACCCTGACACAGTCGTATAATTCAGTTGGGTGGTCTTTAGAATCGCAATCTACAATATTTGTTCCATGTGGTATGTATGTATGAAAGCACAAGCCAGATCCAGACAAAGTGCCGCACAGTCAGAGACTGCACGTGGGCTAAGATACTGTCAGGTTGCCCAGGCCTAGACAGACATGAGAAAGAAAATAGAAGTGGGAGTGAGACTCCAACCTGTTTCAACATGCAGCTCACCACCGATGGTCAATCAATTTAGCACGGTGTTAGCCGCACAGCACATAAGTACTGTATGATTGCACATCCGTGTGGAGTCAACAGCTGATAGTCGAGCTTCCGATTGACCAGACCTGTGAAAGAATAACCTTTGCAAAAGAAATATATGTATACATATATACCTATGACATACGATGCGGGTATTACTAGCTTTCTACCCTTTAAGCATTCAAAGATTCTTTGGGTTTATGGGTTTAAAATGCGAACGTTTTAAACCGCCATAAGATTAGCTTGTGTGTGAAAATGGAAACAAAATTGGTACATAAAGAGTATATCAAATGAACGGCGCAGAGTTGGCTTCGTTTTGTATATGTCGCATGGGAAATTTGCCACATGCTGATACAAATAAAAAACCGTTTATCGATCGGTATCGTATATTGCGGTAAGCCTTAAATACTGTGGATTCGAAGGGTATATTTTTACAAACAATGGCAAAGTTTTACATTGCCGTGTGTGCTGTGGATTTTTAATCAATATGTTCAATGAAAGATCGTACGATGTTTCTTCCTATGAAATTTTAGCCTTTGAATGAGAATTTAGTTTCCAAGCTCATCTCATTTTTCGGCCATTAGATCATGTTGGCTTTCCGATCGAAAAGAGTTCAACATCTTAGCCTTACAGATTTGCGCAATTGCACATTTTCACGAAGCAAAGCTATCAGTTCACATATAGCTTAAAATTTCCAAGATAGTTTAATTGAGCACTTATGTGATCAACTACACCCCATCACATCACCCGAAGCGGAGGATATGCAATGATGATGAGCTCAAATAAGAGCGAAACTCGAGTCTAGTGCTTTCATTATGGACCGTCGTGATCAACTTTGTGAATAGTTCGATGGGCTTGGCACGGATGAGTGGTCACGAATATAAACAACATATTCTCCAAACCTCGCTTAAACAACAATGCCCATCAGATCTGATCGGTGTTAGCCTACACTGTATCCGAGGGGAAGACCTGACACGGATATCTGTTCGGTTAGGCGACCACAACAGATGTTGCTGGCTCCTTCTGAACTGGTCGGGCTAACAAAGCTACTCAAATGTGACAGTCTGGAGGACAATTCATAAACGCTTAATTGCGATCGGTCAAACGGTGGACGGTAGCTCAGGTCGTTAAGGTGTGGGACAACAATGGTGATGGTCGGGGGTTCGAATCCCACCCGAATCGGAGGATATACACTGCTGATGAGCTCAACTAAGAGTGAAACTCGAGTCCATTGCTTCTAGTATGGACCGTCGTGATCAACTTTGTAAATAGTTCGATGGACTTGGCACGGATGAGTAGTCGCAAATATAACTGAATCTACTACCGCAAATTTCAAAATCTCACCCACCTGTGCCAAGATAGATTATTATTGGAGCTAGGTCACTTGCTGGTGAATCACGTGATCTGAATCGATAAAATCGAGGGTCCACTTTCATCACGGTCACATGATGATCCGGCACACTGAGTAATGCCTGCGGTATTGATTGGATGGAGTCGGCTAAATGCGGAGATTCCAATGCGATTCGAATATACTGCCATGACGGACCAGGACACTAAAACAAGTTGGTTGAATTGAAATGAAACTAATGATCAGTAATTAATTATTCAATTAATCGATTATCGGTGGTTTAAATATGACGTTCATTCGATCAATCACTAAGTTTCGGTTAGTTGTTAAAGCTTGTGTTTGGAAACCACTGGTGTATAAATTTAACAAAACCCACCTGTTCGATCACATGAAAACTGTGGACAAAAAAGGCGTGCAACCGTGGCACCAACGTACAAACTTTGCTTACCATTTTCCATTGTTCCGTAATGATAATTGCAAACAATACAGAACCGGTAGTGCGGCGTGTGTGGTAAAAATGCATGCAAATTTGAACATACATTTCAGTTGCAATTATGCAGCGTGAGAAGACTGTTAGTGAATCGATTGCATGGAAAAAGGTGATGTTTGAAGATTGTTTTTAGAATGTCTACGTGAGAAACACTGAAATCGGTCATTGAAAAACTAGACATGTAAGTACGACACATTCCTTATTTGCAATAAAGAATTGGACATCGAATCCTTACTCATAGATTTTAACAACGCTCACGATAACATCTCTTTAAGTTATGAACGGGAAACCAACGGATATCTAACATTTCTGGACATTCTACTTACAAGAAAAGCAGACGAAACAATGAGTAGACCAAGGTGATGTGTTGCTCGCATTCCCCAAAATTACACTCCACTACCGGTTTCTGGCTGTTTGTCGTTATCAGGTGGAGACAGTAAGATTAGGTTCAGTGTTTACCGTGCTTTCCCGAAAGCGAACTTGGTCTGGGCAGTATACACCTTTCATGAGTGCTGTTCCAATGAAGAATAAATGAAACTTGGTGCATAATCTATTCATGCGAGCAACTCGAATGTGCTCTGAATAAAATTTGGCTGAGGAACTTGCGTTGATACGCAATTTTCTAAGCAAAAAATGGCTATCCATCACGCTTCATTGAATGACATATGCATCCAATGTCAAATAGAATACCCTCACCAACAGTCCTGGGGAAAACGTTATATCTCTTGCTTCAATTCATTGACGACGCCTCGAGCAACTCCTTGACACGCTAGCTCGAACAAATAGTGAACAGAACTCTCACATCTGGACAAGCTAGAATAACCTTCACTAATAAACCGACAATCAGATAGCATCTTAAAGACCAGCTACCACGTCAGGCAACCTCAATGTGTTTTTATCAATTTACCTGTTCGTGTGGAGCAGGATACATTCGGTGTACGACGCCGAGACTGGTAAAGCGAATTTTTGAACATCACCCTAGTTGGTTAAACAAAGGATGTTCTAAGAAGGTGAATAGCTCGATTCTAGGTCACGTGATTGACACGGGGCGCTGAGTAAAACCTGAAAAGTCGTTCTCAATCGTTTGTATGGTTCCCCACAACGTATCTCAAAGATTCGGCTGGAATATCTTATGGGGCGATTGCAATAAAACATATTTAGATCAAACTTAAGCGTCCAAAAACGACTAGTTCGTGATCTTTCATTACTTTGGCCAACGTCCATATCGACCAGACAATTTTAAGAAACAACACGTGGCATCGATTTTTCTTCATTGGTTGATTTTGATCAGATCTATTTCTATTTTCTTACGCTTGTATTGTAAAGCTTGATGAGAAACACCGAAAAGAAATTCCTTCACCTTCATCAAATCTTTCGCTGAAAAATACAAGATTGTTTACCGTTCATTGTCGCCAAATTCGTTTAGGCTTAAACCAAAGGATGGCAGACGAAACGTCCAAAAAGTAAACTTACGAAGAAGAATGAGAAATATTCGGACTGTCAGTTTCACGACATACAATCTCAAAGTATCAACCCTAAAAATGCATTCATAATTTTTCAATGACCACAACATTTTGATAGCGATATATTTGAGGCGAAAGGGATAAATGATCACTGATACAGCTATGTCAAAGGTAACAACACGCCATCATGTTACATGAAGAGCGTCTCTCGAATTATGTCTTCACACAAAAGTTGCAGCTAACTGCCTTGAAAAGCAAAAGGGAAATAGAATCGCTTCTTGAAATACTTCTCTTCAAATAAAGAATGAATAGTTTATCTCGTTCAGCTCAACGTATTATGTTCCATTGAAGAATATCTACTTATGCTATGATGAGTGCAAACAGAACGAAACCAGTCGTGGTGTGTGTGATGGAGATGCATGCAAATGAGCTTTTATATTCATGGTCATGGGTTTTAAACCCAGTCTACATAAGTGGGGACTCATGTGATTGAACAGGTTGGTCGTACCAACCTTACCCAACAGTGGCATACAAGCGCAACTTGGTTACCATTCTTACACTGTTTCAAGCGCATGCGGATCCTGATCCCACTCTGCCTACCTGATGAGTGCAGACTGCACGAAACCGATCGTGGGGTGTGTGTGATGAAGATGCATACAAATGAGCTTTTATATCTACTTATGCTGTTCATTATTTTGGCTGGTATAGTATGTGTTTTCGTAGGTCGGTGAGTTGGTCAGGATTTACAGAGGTAAACGCGCTTGTCCAATCACGAACGCAGAGTGTAACACCGTATGATCTGCAATCGAACTCTTGTGGAATTCTTGTAATTCGACATACAACAATATCAACCGTAGAGCATTGCTTTTGTTAAGCAAACTGATTATCATCCTTTTAGGATAGTCAATTGCTGACCCTGTAGAAACGCTGACCACATTAGTTTGAATGACTTCTTAGACTCAAGATTATCGGAATCCATTGACTTACATCAGTTATCGTTGACATGTGGCTATCGTGAAGTTTACGAATACGGCGGTACGCAGGTTCCGGGCCATCTGAGGTAAGCTTGGATTGGTCTTCTTCCGAAATGCGTGTCGACTCTCCTCGGTTACGCAACTTGATCAAATCACTGCGGTGAAACACCCGATCGATATTAGACATGGCGTACACACACAAGGCCATTGGTGGTTTGACATTCAGCAACTTCCACCGATTGGCCATGTTCTCCGCGAACAATACCACGAGATAAGTGTCTTCCGAATCCAGCGTTCGAATTCTGATCTGCGTTGATGTTATAATCTTGTCGAATTGTAAATGACCTTGAGGTTTTCTATCGCTGAATAAGAAATAATCGGAAAAATCGATAAGCTGATTAGGTTCTGGGAGGTTCGAATGATTCGTGAATTTAGAAGTGGGTTCAGTATCATGAGCATATTATTTGTTTAAAACTAGGAAACCAGATTCGGAAAATGTTGGCAACATATTGGACGTTAATTTCTTCAGGTTGTGTGTTCTGTCGTACCGTATGTTTCGGTTGTTTTTTAGCGTTTCCGACTTCTGCCAAACGACGCCACCCCTCGTGTTTTTAGTGATCGTCAAACATGGTCCCGGGTCACACTGACGTAGTGTTAACGAGCGTATCTATTGTAGTGGGCATACGTTCAAATCCCATTTCGGGTAATGGCTGACCCTGCTTCCCCCCTTCAACATAAATGAGAACTGGCACCGTAAAATCAACTCCAGTATTCTACGGTCCATACCCTCGTATGACATCGCTTCGTAGTGGGACAAAGAATGCCTACAAACCGGAAACTCGAGTGATTGCCGTTGCTCGTTCTACTAGCGCATGGTTCAATTGCTTATGTTCAAAATATTGT